>JAWQUT010000717.1:255553-268091 GCA_033807755.1 Ellobium chinense
TGCTATTTACAGATGCTGGTCCCTCGCATTCTCACATTATGTCCCACTGTGTATAGCCAGGGACCCATCTTACAAACACGTGAAATGAGGAACATCTGCATGAAATGCTTTCTCAAGGCACTTCAACATCGCAGTGGTCAAGAATTGAACTTACGATCTTTTGATTTTGTATTCAGTGCCACAACGATATGGCCACACTGTGTTGACTGGCCACTACATATCTGTTGTGAGTGAATATTTTACCAGCTGAACAAACTTGATAGCAGTGGAACATACAGGAGACAGGTGAACAAAAGAATTGTAGATGTGGTATAGATGGATTTTGTGACTGCTGAGAGCCATAAGACGCTATCATTGTTCAAATGTACATCCAAGATAGTTTGTCTCTGACGTTAGCAGTCAGTGTATGTACATAATGTTCTATAGCTTCTATACATTCATTCTTATTTAACCCACCTGATAGACTAAGACTTATGTTTAGATGAATGTGTTATCATAATCACATATATTCACCCCACCAGGCTTTAGCTTTCAGCATGACTTGTTGACCTGCATATTCAGTCTTCATGTTTACTAACTAGTTTGATCTAACCTGAATATTGTAAGAGACTGTATGACAAAATTCTACACTTTATAAAACTGTAGTGATCAGTGCCATGTAATGGAAAAAGACTATATCTGCCAAGTTATGTCAAATTCACTTTTTGGTACCTTTGTGTAAAATTTAATGTGCTCCGTTTTTCTAATTGGGATATTTTCTTGTAGCTCTAATAGTTTCTGAGATAGCCAACCTTGAACATTGGTTAGTTGGTCAAGTGGAGTGCAAGACAATGGTTGTTTTTTTTGTTTTTTTTGTTTTGTGTCTTCTGTAAGATTAGTCAGTTGGCACATATGGTCTCTATTCATAACATGGCAGATTCTACTCAGGAACAGTAGCTCTCTGTGTCGGATATCCAGACTGCAGGATAAAGCTCATCAGAGATACAATGTCAGAAATTCCCAGATTGGTTGGAATGGTATATAATGGAGTAATATTATAATGGTATCTGAAGATAAATTTAGATCTGTATTGCAGTTTGTTAGGTTGATTGTTACAGTGAGAGCAACAATGAGAAGTTTTTATATTGTTGATAGGTTGGGAGACTAATTGACCAATTTTTGTTCAGCTCACTGCCTTTGTCATTGTGGACATGGTACTGGTAAGTGTCATGATGGCTACAAGTAAAAAAAAAGAGCCAAAAAAAATAATAAAAGAAGTATTAAGCACTCAACTGTTATAACTTACATTGAGAATGTCATATGGTATAGTGCTAAAAATAACCCTGTACTAGTGATATAAATGTCAGATGTATTTACAGTCTGTTATAGAGGAGAATCATTTTCTGGAGTTTTATTTTTCTTTTGCTCCGGTAAACTTGACAAACACAAACTAGTTTCTCTCGTAACTCATGAATATTTTTATTTCTTTTTCGTGTCTATGTGCAAACTGAGAATTCAGTTCTGATGTTCCTGTGTATTATTTGTCTTCCTCTGAGGACAAGTGTGATATTAATGTGATGTAAACATGTCATTTTTCCTGAGCACGACTGTAGATTATGAGTGAGTTGTTCTGGGAGCTGTCATCTGGTTTCATCTACCTTCTAAGGTAAATTGGATGCTGAGTGGACACAGAGAGTTACTGTTCCTGAGTAGCACGGTGGTCACAAATCTGTAGATGTCAAGTTTTTTATGTTCATTTACAAATTGATGATTTGTACTTGTTTATCTTTGTTTGTTTTGTTTGTGTGATTTTGTTTTGAAATCCCAACACGTTGATCATGGGATGAGAGTAAGATGTCTAGGTCAGAACTTGTAAATTAAAGAGAGAATTTAAGCAATACAAGTCATCTAACCTGCCTCACAAAAAGTTTGATTTATACAAAATTAGTGGCTATCAACTCATAAAATTATTATTTTATGTGCAAAAATGGTTTTCCTTTTGATTTCTGCAACTTATAAAAATCTGGCTCGGACAGCTCAAGTTGCCTTCAGAACCTCATACGTCAGTACGTAGTTTAGTGACAGCAGCCTCATACGTCAGTACCTAGTTTAGTGACAGCAGCCTCATTTTGACAGGCTTTCAGACAGATGACCTCAGTTATCATCTTTATGTAAGGTGTAGGTTCTTCACAGATGTAAATGAATGAAATTAATATACAGTCAGTCAGTTTAGCTGTGTAGGATCATCCTCCCCGTAACTTGCGTTTAAAATACAATGTTGGTTCTTTGTTTTATAGAAGTTCATTCTGTATTTTGGTATGGTCAGCATGGCTTAATTGTGATTCGAGAGGGTCACTGCTAAAGCTGAGAGGAATCACAGTCAGCTGGGGATGCACTGGGAAGTTGTTCAAACATATTTATGTGCTCAGGATATACCAGAATCACTAAATTATCTGGGGAAAAAAAACACATGTCCTACTTTCACTTACTGAGAAATTTTAGCATTTCCTTTAAGCTTGTTTATGAGTTCTGACCTAACCTCTTTGTCTCACCCGGTTTTCCGTCCAAGCTAAATCAAGCCAAGAAAACAAAAAGTGTTCAAACCCAGCTTTATGTGTTCAATACAAGCTCAACAACATACTGTACTTTGTCATCACACCAATCATTATAACTTCGTATCATCTGTATCTGTAGACATTCCATCATTGATTGGGTTCATGAATCACTTTTCTACTCTGTAGCTGTGGCCTGAACAACTGGTTACCAGTCCAGACATACTGCATCTCTTCCATGGAGCTCATAGGGGTAAATGTAAAAGAACAGGTGTTCAACCTCACAGATTAATGAAGCAATACTGTAGATGTTTTCAGTAGATTTGCCTTCCTCAGCCACAACAATAAACAGGTAGAAGAAACAAACAAATATGGATAAAAAGCTAAGATAGATGTGTATATATAAAAACCAAATGGAATAGAGAGAAAACTGTTGAACCTTAGAAAACTTAACTTGTTTTTCCCTTAAACAGATATTGTTCAGTTTGTATTTGCCCTTTTTTAATGTATTTTTCTTTGATTGTTTATTTACTTGTTTATTGTTGTTAAGGAAGGCATTTCTGCTCAAACATCTACAGTATTATTTTGTTTATTTGTAAACTTTAAGACCTGCGTCTTCTTTTACTTTTCTGTCCTTGGCTTGTCTCAGTCATTTCAACTTTGACTGCAACAAGTAATTTAAGAGAAGTTAAGGCTGTCTCAAAAAGAGTGATGTTTTAGGAAAATACATTCAGCATTAGTCTTATAGCATACATATTGTTTCACAAATTATTTTGTTACTCTCTCTGCAGAACGTTAGCTCTACCATGTTTGTAAGTCTTGACAGGTCTTTATTTTGCAATAGGGTCAGTCAAATCATTGGAAAGTGTAGTAGGAATTTTTGACTGTAGTATGAGTTTTCCTCTAAATTGGTGTTGATAAAGAATTTTTTTGTTACTGAGAGAGTGTAAAGCTGTGTAGACACACAGTCAGTCAGTCTCTAGAGTCCTAAAAAAGAGGGAAAAGATGTGTACATTTTTTGGAGGAAGCATAGGGAGGATATGAGTGCACAATGTATGATGAATTTAACTACATTAGAATCCTGTAAAAGTGAAGGGACCAGTCAAATCATTGAGGGTTAAGTGAGTTTCGTGTTGTCTATTTACAGTTTAATATAAGGGAAATGAATAGTACCATAGTTGTGAGCATAGAGTTCAATAAGCATATTTTCATGTTGTGGGAAATTTTTGTATGCTGTCCTCATCTTTAATTGACTCAATATTTAATGTAATCTCCACGGGTCCAGTTACCAGTGAACAAGTGAGGGAAGTTTAGTAGTAGCAGCTCGTTTCTTGTCTCTCTATCATCTTTTTCATCTCTTAGCGGTGCAACAGTTGTCTTATTAAAGGTTCTCTGAAACTCGTTGGGTTACTGAAAGTATTTTACATTGAATAAAGAGGACATTTGGACAGAGATTTTCTTTTCATTTAGGCTAAGCACAATGTCAGGTAAAGCACAGAGGTATCAAGTGAACTCTACTGTAGTTGTATTTGTACCCAGAGCTGGTTGATACCAACATTCACCTTTGTATCAGTCCCTGTTGACTGTGCACATGACAAGGTACAGCAAAGTTTTTGTAGATTTCACTAGTATTGTGACATGTGTTGCCATGGATAATCCTAGCACTATTTTTCTCCTTTTGGACAACATTGAAAATATTTAGCAGCTCCATGAAAGGGATGGTCTAGGGCTCAAGCTGTGAGCTTATTGCTTTCTTGAATGCCATGTATGTTTTTACATGTTAACTTCTTTGTAATAGAAGTGACATTTGTGCAGACATTTTCATACACATGCTGTTTTCAAAATATCATTTTTTAAAAAGTGTATTGATTGTAATCTGCTTCCCGTGTTTTGGGTCCTGAGTGTTGGGTTATTTATTACTAGGGATTGATCTAGCCTACAAATTGTTTGGCAGTGGCAGTTTTTAAAGAGAGTGCTAGAGAAAAAGTTGAAATGATGAGAAAGAACTATTTGAGCCAAATCAGCCTCACAAAAGGAGGTGGGAGGAAAGAGGAGGGGAGGTGCAGGAAATGGGGATATAGATGTTCAGACTTCTCATGGCAGGAAAGATCAATTCACTCACAGTCTTTTGAATGTCAAACTTAGACAAGGTAATGTGATCTGCACTGCTTATTAGAAGTTACAGGTGTTTTCTCATGAGAACAAAGGACTGTGAGTTTATGAATCAAAGTTTCACCAGAGTACATGGACGATGATGGACATTAGTCAAATGTGTTTTTGTTTTTTTTCTTCAAGCAGATATAAAATGCCAGATTTCAGACAAAAACATGTTCATCTCAGAAAGTTCAGGAAAAGTTGGAGCCATTTGAAAAACTATAATTTGATTTGTATTCCGCATCCTCTATTGAGATACATGTATTTTATTACTGAGATTTCTGTCATGATGGTTCATCTGTCTAAGAAAATATCAGTAGATTGAGAGTGATCACATGGTTGCCAACTGTTCCGGCCTGGGCCGGAATTCCGGCTTGGCGGGGCCGGTCGAAGCCGGACCGGGTCTAAAAACCGGCACGACTGGGCGGAAAATACGATATTCTGTCCGTGAACAACGCGAATTTAGCGAAGTACGGCGCATACGAAGAACCCATTTTTTTTTTCCTCTCTGGGAGTAGCGGCCCTTTACTTGCGACACACCCTGACGAGGACGACTACATACAGATTCTAAGTAGTAATCGAGTTGCCTGAAGTTAGAAATCTAGACAGATTTTGGCTGCCGATTCCATAATATCTATAATCGAAACCGGCCTGCATAATTTCATCCCGATTTGAGTCGCCGCTCTAGTTCAGTTGCAGTTCTAGATCTAGGTGTGACCGTTTGCCTGATTGTCCACATTATGCCATCGGGATATGCAAACTTTGGTGATGCACGCGCTATTGCCAAAGACAAACAGGACCCAAAATGTAGCAGTGCCCGGCGATGGGAGTGGAGACGAGAACTTGACGATCTAGGCCGGCCATGGTCCCGTCAGCCCAGTGGCTAAAGAAACCGTTTTAACCTGGGGTGGTATGGTGTGTCCACTGCGGCAAGATGTTCTCGTACGGATAATGGTGCTGATGCAACCAAACATTAGACCGGTTTTCCCCAACATGTAAATATATATATAAATATGATATGGACATTATGTCACTGATATTTGGAAGACTTTATCTGAAAATTTCAAGCCTTGCCTTGTGAAAGTTTCCTACTTACAAACAATGTCCTAGCCAGTTGATAAATGTTGTTGTTATTAATTTAATGTAACAGAGGGAGGGGGTAAGAAAGAAGGGTATGATTTATGGGCGTATTTCCCTAGCCACTAAGTATGGCACGTTACATTGACCTGCGGCAGGCGAAAAAAATTTCAGGCCTGGAGCCCTTGAATAGTTGGCAACCATGTGATCAGCAAGTGTTTTTGTTTGCCTCTGTGTGGTTTGGTTTATTGTTCACTTTTCACTTTAGCCATAAACATTCCATGTACACAACAACTTGAAGCTATCAACAGGTCAGTGACATGTCATGGGTAGGAAACTGATTATCACCACTACTGTCACTATACACGTAGTTGAGGTTACACTGAGAGCAATGGTACAGTATATGGTTCAAGACTAGCATTGAAGCTGTTGGTAAATAGTGAATACTTGACTCTTAGTCCTCTCTACATGAGTACAACTTCACAAGGGGTTGGATAGAGTCATAATGAATTGGAGGCTGCCTTTCAGTAGACATATGTCATCAGCTCAGTTTACAAGTGTCATATGTCCATTCTGTATAATCCTGTGACTCCTCCATGGTGGGCTGGGTTAGTGCTGGACACAGGGTTAGGGAAGTGAAAACATCCTTGTGAGAGTCCTTGAACAGTATTTAGAGACTGTATCTGTTCCCTAATTCACCCCTAGCCCTAACTCTGTTCTGATCTCTAACCCAAGCACACCTTAGAGGAGACCCAAGATTATATTAAGTGAACATAGAAGATTTATAAAATGACTTGATGATATAGTCAACGTTTACAGAGAAAATGATTTTTGTGGTCTCAGAACAGGAGTTCTGGAGTGGTACAGTTACACTATATAATAAATGTGATAAAGTGCCATCCACTGTGACCTACATGTAGTTTTTGTAAGAAACAAGATCAAATATTTCCATGATTTTACTGAAGTGGTCAGACCACAATTTCCATATTGGATTGTCATCAATCAGTTCACATGGTAGTCTTGTTTGCTTCTCATAGATCTTTCTCCTAGACAGTATCCTGATGGATTTGAACTTTGTGTTGGTGTTATGGATTGTGTTACTGTCCTGGTAGTATTATGGGTTTTGTTATTGGCTATTTCAGATTTGGTGTTGTGAATTTTCCACACACAGTCACTGCCATCAATGTTCAAGATGCCATGCATTTCTTAGATTTGAACCCATGCTGAAGTTTGAAGATGTTAATAAGACTAAATCTGTTAGAAATACACTCAGACACACTTATTAATGTGACATGTTAAATTGTTTTATATTCTTCAAAGAGACAAGTGGCCTGGCAGTTAAGTTGCAGGCAAAAAGCTTCATAGAATCACCTGCCTCTTAGCACAATGACCAAGAACAGGATTGTCAGACAGGTATCAATTTGTTACATTCTGATTGGTTAACAATTAATCTTGAGGTAAAGCTGGGGAAATGATCGCTCGAACAACGGCTAATTGACAAGTAAGAGAATGGTTGTATATTTAGAACTCAAAATTTGGGTGGTAGGGGACTCAATAATGTTTGGTAGATGTTTGGTATTTTTGAATTGATGCTAGTAGTATTCCGGATGGGAGTAGAATGTATCAGCTAGAATGATGATCTACGAATGACAAAAGCACTTGTTTCATAACTGGGCTCCTGTTGATAAATGTGTTTGAGTGTAAAGTAATCTGATAATTCATTTTGCTGGGAGCAGAATTTATCTAACCATATGGAAGATCACTGATTTACATATTAGTAAAACTTGTCCAATGTGAAACACATACTGTATGTGAAAAATATTTAGGTCTAATGTGCATTTCATTAATATAGTCCTGAAGGTTTGCTGAAATGGAGAGACGTATTTTATCTTGAGGTCATACTTGGTGTTGTTTTTTACTAGAACTGTTTCTCAACTTGTCCAGTATAATGAAATAATAATATACACTCTTGTGTGTAGTCTTGATTTACTTAACACATACCATGTGCTGATCTACATATTTTGGCTGTCAAAGTACAAGTCTAGAAACTGACTCACACCGGTAAGGGAGGATGGTTCTAGACATTCCATAACATTCAGCAACTGGACAGAAGTGTAAATGTCTTAATTTCATTGTTTCATTCATTTCTCACAGTCTTTTACTCACTCAACTTCTTGAGGAGTTGTAAACCAAATGTTTTCTATAGCATTGGCCTGTGTGTGATTCCCTGTGATTTTATCATCGCTATGATAGTTAAGGAATCGAAAGCACTGAGTTGTTCAGAATATTTTTATACTTACAGATTCTGTCACATGCATTTCAGCTGAGCATCTAGTTTACTCTACTCATCCTAATTTTCATCATAAATGTTTACAACCAAACTACTGCTCAGGAATATCTTTCCACATTTCAAGAATGAATTACAATAGTATTTTGATTTTAAGTACATCAGTGGTGCATGACAGAGAATATGGTCATGTAGATCTACTTATTGTGAACTTATTATCAAGGTCCACCTGAGTAATGAAATGATGGATTAATAATGAATCTGGTTAAGTGAAATTCATACTTGCTAGCAAGGTCAACTTATCTGAGTACTAAATATGCACATGTGCCCAAATTTGAATCCAACAGTTAAGTCCCTTGCCTTTTTCTGCTGCATGTCACCCACAGCTTATTCTGCAATAGTGAGTGTATACCTTGCTATGGAGTATGAACTTGGCATCTACAGATTCCATATTATTCTTTTATTTCATTATTCAGGTAGACATCAATATTAAGTTTACCTCAATACTGAGTATACTTTTTTCATGCACCAAGGCATACTTTATAATATCAAAGTTCTCTTGTATATCAACACGGAGGATAAATATTATTTATCAGGGATCAAAGCTGGACTGGAGTGAGAAAGAATTTCAGAAATGTCAATAAGTGCCAGACCACGGGTCCTGAAAGATGAAAATTGATTCGGTTCAGCAGAAAACTCGAAATTAAGGGACCAGTGTCTATTAGACTAACATCTCATTGTTATTGATGTCATACTGTCTTGTTGTTTCAGTCAGACAAAATCTGATTCAGTCTGGCTAGACATAGATGCTTTCGGGACTGAATGTCAGACAACACTCTGGCCATTGTTGACATATCTGGAATTTCAAAGTGTGAACACAGAATTTCAAAGTGTGACCACAGAGTTTTTTTTTAACCTTGTGGAATGATTTGCACACCAATAACCATTTGTTTTGGAATGTGGAAATGTAGCCCTACAGTTACTGAGAGCAGTCTGTTCCTATCTGGACCAATGTTAGGATAGTTTCACTCTGAGTCCCTTGAGAGACTTGACCAGTTATATTATACTTGAGTTTCATCTTGACCAGCGCACTTGTGTTCCTTTTCTATATCTCCAAACCGCCACAGCCATTTGGAGTTTTATAACAACATTTTTTTTATGTTTGAAATAAAAATAAACTTTAAGATAATTATACAAAATTGTTGTCATGATTTGTTCTACGGCCAAAATGGACTCGTGCCAGATGTGAGAAGTAGGAGGTCATAAAGTGATATGGACAACTCAACAGAATTAGATAATGAATTACAACATATCATCACAGTCACAGGCATATTGTCTATCTCAGAGATATGTAGTTTGTAAACTGAACTGTTTTTGAGCTTACTAGTTACTACAACCAAATACATCCATCAATTGTTACTGACAAATTTAGTCACAAAGTCACTGGTTAGATATCATTATCAAAGCTTGAGATTGGCATTATTTTCTTGCATTGTCTACTACAATTTATCCTTCTCCTGAAACACTCACTCAAATGAGATCAACAAACTGCCAATGACTGTGATGATATGTAATCTCGTATGCAGTCTCATGTAATAATCACTGACAAGATTTTATATGATTATTACTATCCTGTACAGCCACGTACTCAAGTCAAGGAAAGGTGGTGTGAGGAAAATGGTATTATTAATGTTATCCCAATGTACTTACAACAAGATCATGGTAGGAATCGAACCCACAACCTTTTGATCTCGAATCTAGTGGAGCAAGCATCATCAGTGCTTCCCATAGTGTTTAAATAGAAATGAAAACAGATCTCAGTGCATGTGTTCTCGTCATTTCAATGATCATTTTTACATTGGTGAACTCCAGGAATGCCACTCACTTCTCATGAAATTCTCTGAACTTGTGCAGTCTCATATTGATTCTATTATTTACATGGAGTTATATCATAATGATCTTTTGACAAGCAATTTGTACAATGCAAGGATAATTATCTTAGGAAATAAACTGAAGTGTAAAAATACTAGACTAATGCTGCATGTTACAGTATAAAGAAAAAAACACCGAAAATTGAAAATATCCTACTAGGTGATGATTGTTGTATCCGAGCAGTTTCTTGGAATAATGTTAAATGTGTTCTGTGAAAGACACCATTCTCTGATTTTAAAGAATGCTCTGAAGTGTGGCTTTCCTGGAATTCTCTCTTCATTAACCTGCACACATCATCGTCGTCATCATCATCATCATCATCATCATCATCATCATCATCATCATCATCACTGACTATACAAGATGATGAACTCGGGAAAATGTACATGTTGTCATCATCATCATTAGACCATATTCTGACTACCATCACTACTACCACCACCATTATAAAACCAATCACACTGACAGTGACGGATATAACAAACCACAACACAAAACATCAGAAGAGCAAGACATGGATTACTTGTGTACATTAGTCAGAAAGTTTAGGAAGTTTATTATCAAATAACTTTCAAAGTTAAAGACAATGTGGCTCTGTATGTACAGCAATTAAATATTCTGTATTCACTCTTCTGTGAGTATTACAGAGTGATAAAGAATAACAAACCAAACTCAAAAAACTCTAACCAACCTGCATGATGTGGAGCACAGATGTACGGTACCATATTCTAGTACTCCAACTAAAGCAATCGGATCTCTGAAACCTGTAACCAACATTTGAAATGTTGTCTAGAGAGCGTCACGTCCACTCTTTATGGTGAGAGAGGATTACGGACAGGGTTGGGCAAGTTCACTAACAATGGGGAACTGCGTAATTTACGGATGGAATGGAGAAAACCGTTTCAGAAATTTGCCTGTGAAAATTGATGTCTCTTAGGACTAATTCTGAATGGCTTCAGACCCTGGTCTAATCTCTATATTCCTATCACACTTTCACTTTAGATATTGCTGCTAGTTCCCACCGATTGACTGATGAGAGAAATGTTCATATCTAAATGAACATGTTTGGATTGACCAGAATATACTCTCCGGTCCCTTCCTACCCGAACTTCAGAATCCAACAGAAAAGTTCTTGTTTGATATATGTTCTTCTTCAGTTGAAGTGTTATCCAAAACTTAAATCTATTATCATAAATTGATTTGATTTGATAGTACGTTTCTAGGGCAAGGATCTTATAAAGATTAATTGTACAGAGAACTCTGAATTTGATTGAGATAAAACCATATGATTTAGGAAGAAAAAAAAATCACCTCAAGTTGTTTGGAATGCTTCATAAGAACAGTAAACATCTGTTTCTCAATCCCAAACCACTGCTGAAACTTTTGGAAAAAGTTTGTCAATGTTGGGTACACACCATATTGTGCAGACTTCGTGCAATTTACTGCAATTTTAATAGTTTTTTCAGGATATCCTTGTCAGTTGTGTGCAGTTTCATGTTATCGCAAAAATTATCAAAAACAACAAATATGGAGGGTACGGATAGTTAATGTGTCACCCTATACTAGTAGAGCACTAACTTTTCCACAACTTATTAATATGTTTAATCGCGATTTAGGAGATAGCAGAGTACAATGTATTCTGTATGCAGGTTACTGAAAAATACCACCTTCTTTTAATTGCAAATTTTGCTAACCCCCCCTCCCCCCACAGTGGGTCTGTAGGACGCCAGTGTAAACGGTAGGAGAACTCNAAAAACATGCTCCTTCTTCTCAACAGCCCACCACTACAAGCAAGTTTCCCATGAGAGATCGTCGGTGGGATGGGGTGAGGTGGGGGATAAATACAGGTGCAAAGTAAACAACCATTGAAGACTTGATGAAGTCAAAAGAAATGAGTTATCTTACTAAGTCAAAAGAAAAGAGTTATCTTACTGAGTCAAAAGAAAAGAGTTATCTTACTAAGTCAAAAGAAAAGAGTTATCTTACTGAGTCAAAAGAATAGAGTTATCTTACTAAGTCAAAAGAAAAGAGTTATCTTACTAAGTCAAAAGAAAAGAGTTATCTTACTAACAAATAATGAAACATGAGGATGAGTCCCCAGAACAGCCATGATCATTCACGTTAATTCTGGTCTTCTCAAGTTACTTCTAGCCCAGTTTCAGTTCTTTTACTGTTACACAACGAACTGACTGGTCATGAGATTCTCCCTGGGTCAGAGTCCCTCCTCTCCACCGCTCTAAAGAGGTTCACACTTGTGTATGTAAGTTCTCAAGTCTAGAGAAGGTGACAGAAACCTCAGTTTTCTCTATACACGACTCTACCAGATGACCCCTACAAACTACAGTGCAGTTTTGTGACACCTCCTTTCTCACTTAAACACAGGAGATTAGAATTACAAGTCTCAAACTGCCATTTCCACCACTATAAACACATGACCACATATGGTCACTCTGTTCTGGACACCATATTTTAGAATGTATTCATACTTCTGGTATTACTGACATCATGGTCACTCATGTCCATGGCAGGATTTTAGAAAATCAGAACATGCCTACAA
>JAWQUT010000718.1:8656-21506 GCA_033807755.1 Ellobium chinense
TGATATCACTAGTGGGGAGATGAGGGGGGGGAGAGAGAGGTGTGGCTCTGATATCACTAGTGGGGAGATGAGGGGGGAAGAGAGAGGTGTGGCTCTGATGTCACTAGTGGGGGGAGAGAGAGGTGTGGCTCTGATGTCATTGAAGCTTGGGCACACAAATAAAAGGTCCTCAGCTGTCTCATATGGGCAGGTACACAGAATGGATGGCACATTCAGGGACGCTGAAATTGTATCTATTAAGACCTTTATTGAGAGGATTATGTTGTTTTCTCAGGCGGAAGATAGCGATTAATTCTAATCCCACCTGGGCAGACAGTTTACTTTCGGAGGAAAGACGCAGGTTTTTTGAAAAGAAGAGAATATGTACATCCCAAATATTTACAAGTCAAAAGAACTCTACGAACGTAGAAATACAAGTGTGGAGGCTACTTGCTAAACATGCTAAGTCACTTGAGGTCAAATCAAATCGTAGAATTTGACCCTCCTTTCCAAGAAACATTAACAGGATTTGCAAAAAGTGTTTCGGTTTTGTTTTTTGTTTTTTTGTCGTTCATGAAATATGCTGATTTTGAGGGTTTGATTGCCAAAATAAAAATAGTGTTGAAAGGAACAACTGATAGTAAAGCCAAAGACAATAACTCATTTTTCATCAAACTTGACTTACCAGGTTTTGCAAGCGATCCTCTTAAGGATTCAAACAACCCTAGCAAAATACATTTAAATTGTACTACTAAAGTTTCATTTAAAAAAAACCAGTCCAACTCACTAACTATAACAGATATAAATATGTCATGATTTTCCTGATTCCTAGGGAACTATGCCACTCTTTGTTCTAATAATTATACAGAAACTATTCTAGAAATTGTAGTGGAAGTATGACATGAACCGGTCCCGGTGATCTTGAAGGAGAGTAAGAGCGAAAGAAGCTAACTTTGTGTACGCATTGTTTTGTTGTTATGTATATATATATTGTTGTAAGTGCCTTGGGAAAGCATTTCATTCACATTCTCCTCAGTCCACCCTTTTGTAAAATGGGTACATGGCTATAGGCAGTGGAAGATATTGTCAGAATGCTATTTAGTGATGAGCGCCTATAAATGGCAGCGGCACTGTATGCTTCCCAGGAAGTCGAGAAAGTCCTAGAATGATCAGGCCTGCTGGGGCAATAATAATGTGAAGTCGCATGAGCGGGCATTAGCCTAGATATCAGACTTATAAACCGCATTATTATTATTATTATTATTATTATTATTATTATTATTATTATTATTACTACTACTACTACTGTACGTGAATCGTTATTATTATCATCTGTATCATGTTTTGTCCTATTGCCAGTGTATACATTCTGTTGCTCGTCCACGTACCACAGTTGTGGTCTGAGTTACAGTTAAAAACAATAATTTGTTAAACTTGTTAAACAGTCAGTGTCATCCTGCCTTGGTGCAGCCACTTGAGGACTAACTTCATACTATGACCTCGCACCTGCCAGAGTGCTTATGATAGAATAAGATATCCTGCACATTCATTGAGCCAGTTCAATTCTCTCATGCTCAATGTCGCAGACTGTTCTTGGACATTGCACTGCTTTAGTATGACAATTCCATGTCGCTTGAAAATTGACCAGTCTTCAATGAGTTTATACCATCTCGTCTATTCGTCATCATGCAAGGAAACTTTTCGGAGCCTAAAGACGATGGAGGGCCCCAGTCTACGTAATGTGAAAAAGTTATTTTTTCATAGCCATGATGTCAAAAAGACAGCGAAGAATGGATGCATTGAAGTTAGCATATATATTTGTGAACCACTGCCTGAAGATAAAATAACAATAACAATAACAATAACAAATAACAGGTGTAAAAAAAATTCTAAGTGAGTTGTTATGTCTTTGACGATACAGCATACATTGGCAAATATAACAGTCTGTCAGTCAGTCAGTCAGTCAGTCAGTCAGTCAGTCAGTCAGTCGGTCAGTCAACCGGTCGGTCAGTCGGTCGGTCGGTCGGTCGATCGAATGGTAGTAGTAGTAGGTCAGTCGATCAGTGAGTCCGTCCGTCGGACAGTCAGTTAGTCAGTCTGTAAGTCGGTCGGACGGTTGCTCGTTTGGTCGGTCGGTCAGTCAGTCGATCATGAAATTGATTATACAGACAGACAGACAGACAGACAGACAGACAGACAGACAGACAGACAGACAGATATCAGTCGGTCGGTCGGCCCGTCGATGGATCAGTCAGTCAGTCAGTCAGTCAGTCAGTCAGTCAGTCAGTCAGCCAGTCAGTCCTCGTATCTCACTCACCTTCTATCATTCAACCGAGATTTAGGGGCGTCGTTGTCTCCCACCACTGCTGAAGGATCTGTGAGGTCCACTGGAGAGACAGATGCTGTGGTAGTGGTGGTTGTTGTTGCTATTTTTGTAGTAGCAGTTGATGTTGTTTCTCGTGTTGTTGGATGTGTTGCTGTGGTGGTGGAAATTAATGATGATGGAGCTGACTTCTCGGGTGTTGTTGTTGTTGTTGTTGTTGTTGTTGTTGTTGTTGTTGTTGTTAGTGTTGCAGTTGATGATTGTGGTGAAGTGTACCAGCTGAGGGTGGTGGTATTATTGGTGCTGGCGTCGTGGAAGCATCCGTCCTTGTTTTAGGTAGTGTGTCTGTTCCTGGTGCAGATGATGTTGTTGATGATGATAATGATTGTGGTGGAGGTTGTGGATGAGGTTGTGATGAGAGTGATGATGTATAGTAATGTAATTCCTTGTTAAGAAATGTCAATAATTATGTCATTTTTTTTCCTTTCTAATTTCTATTTTTCTTACTTCGTCCTTGCAGTTTTTGTTTTCTCAATCTAGCTTCACATTAGTAGCAGTGATATCAGTGATAATGGTGGAAGTACAATATATGAACTATTAAATAAGTAAACAAGAAATAGAAGTAGTGGTGAGGGTAGTTGTGGAAATTAAGTATTAAAAATAGTAGTTGTTCAGAACTATATCAGTAATAGTACTGTAGAAGGACTGGTGGCAGAACTAATAGTGTAGTAGTAGTGGTAGTTGTAGTGATAGTGGTAGTGGTAGTAGCAGTGGTAGAAAGAGATGAGAAGCAGTAATAATAGTAATAGTAATAGTAGTAGTAGTAGCAGCAGTAGTAGTAGTAGTAATAGTAGTAGCAGCAACAGCAGCAGCAACAGCAGCAGCAGTAGGAGTAGCAGCAGCAGCACAAGCAACAACAGTAGTAGTAATAGTAATAGTAGTAGTAATAGTAGTAGCAGCAGCAGCAGCAGTAGTAGTAGTAATAGTAGTAGTAATAGTAGTAGCAGCAGCAGCAGTAGTTGTATTAGTAGTAATAGTAGTAGTAGTAGTAGTAGCAGTACTACTAGTAGTAGCAGCAGCATCAGTAGTTGTTATATAGTAGTAATATTAGTGGTGGTAGTAGTAGTAGTAGTAGTAGTTGCTGTTGTTGGTGCTGTGGTGTTGCAGTGGTAGATTAGGTACTAATGCTATCAATAGTTTAGTGGTGAAGGAAATAGTGGTGCTATAGGTAGTGTTGATAGGTGTAGCAGAAGAAGTGGAAATGGTGAAAATAACAAAACCAGTAACAGTAATAGAAGTAACAATGAAGTGGCAGATTAATAGTTTGGGGAAAAAAACATATATAAAAAACTTACCGCTTCCCGTATCATCAAAACTATCCTCTTCGTTATCGTCGTCATCTTCTTCTGTATCGTCCTCAGCTTCAACTTCGGTGTGGTCCACCACAACATCGTTTTTGGCATCCAAGAAAGGTCGAGGGTCGCCAGTCGTTGTCAAGTGCTCATCATCATCATCTTTATCATCATAATTATCATCATCATCATCATCATTGTCATCATCATCATCTGCATCTTCATCATCTTCATCATTTTCATTGTCTATCCAGCCATTATCATCAAATCCGGAATCAATGCCATCGTCATTTTCCTCGTTATTTTCATATTCATCCACTTCATTCGTCTCTGTAACTTCTTCAGGACGGTTTGGTGTTGTCGTCGTTGATTCTGTTATCTTCTCACCTCCACCAAACCAGCTGCGTGGGTTCCAAAATGAAAGCTCTGAGCGATCTGCCTGCATGGAGTTATGAATTTCTCCAGTCTTTTCATTGAAACCGGTGTCTTTCTCGCCTTCTCTCATTTGATTGTGGTCATTTTTATGTTTCTTCGCCTTTTGACCACTTTTCTTTATGACGTGTTGGTCTTCTGCCAGCATACTTTTGTCCAGAACCGATTTCTTTCTTTCGCTCCTCGTTTGGAAGGAGGAAATGGTCTTTTGCCGAGTTTCTTTTTTATCTCGTTTTGGAGTGCTGACATTCACGTAGCGTCTACCTTCTTTCAGAGTTACCCCCCTTGATGTATAGTGGCTGTGACGTATGAGCGTGCCATCGTCTGCAAGAATCCTCTTCCTCCTCTTTCTGTTGTTACCTCCCTTTTTGTTCTTCTTGTGTTTCAAAGGTTTTTCGGTTGGCTTCGATTTAAAAGAATTGTCCAATATTTCTTGTTCTCTTATAGTTTTGGCGTCAATTTGACTTGGATTTTCTGTTTTAGCGCTGACGATGTCGTTGTCGTCTAGTTTGTTGGACTGACTATCTTTAGAATGCGAGTGAAAATCTGATGGCGCGTCATTCGGGTACTCTGTTTTGTCACCTATGTCGTCAATGTCTATAGTATCTTCCTCAAGAAATCGTCTTCCATCGCCAGGCATGTCCTCATTTTTCTTGATGTCATCGACTTGCTCATCTTCGATAAACAAATCTGCGGTTTTTCTTTTCTCCTTGAGAGGTGCTGAGGTGAGGTGTTGACTTTCGAGTGGTGCTGAGGTGAGATGTTGACTTTCGAGTGGTGCTGAGGTGAGGTGTTGACTTTCTAGTGGTGCTGAAGTGAGATATTCAGTTTCGAGTGGTGCTGAGGTGAGATGTTGGCTTTCTAGTGAGGTGAGCTGTTCACTCGCTAAGCTGTTGGACCTGGGTTCCTTTTCTTTTGCGATCTGTTCGATCAGCTCTTGCCCGTTTCCAGCATCTGCAGCTGCTTTCAGCTTATGGCTGGTGTCAGGAAGCTCAATATTCTCTTGCTTGACCTCCTCGGGAGCGTTTCCTTTTCCATTCCCCTCCCCAACATTCTTTGTGAAGTAGCCCAAAGTGTTTTGCACCACGTTTGAAATTTCCCTGTGGGTCTCTTTCAGAACATGAAACTTGGAGCTTCTTTCTTGACCCTGCGATGTATCAGAACTCTGGCGATTATCAGCTCTTACGTCACTGCTAGGACTCACGTTTTCGTCTGGCTTCGCACGATCTTGATCTGTGTCGATGCTCACATCGCTGCCTTGGTCCTCGTGATCGTGAGCATTGTTTAACCAGTCCGTTGACTTCGGATTGTATCCAGAACTTGATGAGTACCATGTAGGCGATCCAATCACACTGTCCTGAACAGACTGGTCAAGCCTTTTAGGATACCTTCGGACTTCGATTCTTATTTGGGGCAGTGATAACTTATTCACATCATCAGTTTCTGCGTCCTTTGTAGTAGGAATGTTTGTAACTTTAACATCCACGTTCCCATAAGCCACTATGATGCAGATGAGGACCAACATGCCAACAGACAAGGACGCCATCTTAAACCCCAGCCGTGAAAACGAGGAATGGTATTTATACTTCATGATCCTTCCCTGCAAAAAAAAAAAAAAAGGAATAAATATAATAGTCAACATTTTCCATTACAAAGTTACACTTATTGAGTTTACACTTATTGATTTTACACTTATTGAGTTTACACTTATTGAGATTACTCTTGCTAAGTTTACACTTATTGAGTTTACACTTATTGAGATTGCTCTTGGTAAGTTTACACTTATTGAGTTTACACTTATTGGGTTTACATATACTGAGTTTACATAATTATACTGAGTTTACTATATTGCCTGATGAAGAAAGCTTCGTCTTTCAAAATTTGCAATAATGTTATATTTAGTACCTCTTTACTTTTAGCTTATTATTACCGGTTTAATTGTAGTTTGAAGGATTCTTGTATATACTTTATAATTTCAATTATTTCTAGCATCCATAGGAACCTACCCTATCTGAAATTTGTATTATTCATTATTTCCTGTCTTGTTACTTTATTTTTATGGTGAGTAGTTCTCATGACATTAATAATGATAATAATAATATAACAAAATAATAATACATGTAATAATCTAGGTTGAGTTTATAATTTTTCTCAGTTTTAAATGAAAATGATAATGATGATGATGATGATGATGATGATGATGATGATGATGATGATGATGATGATGATGATAATACATTTCACTCATTTATTTCTTTGAAGAATGATTTTGCCGAAACGATTGAACCGTTATACATTTTAGCTCTCATAAATTTTTCATTAAAAGTTGATAATATTGGGTTGAAGTAATGTTTTAAAATTTTCGCCTGTTTTACAGTGCTGAAAATGATGGATAAAGACTTACGGTTATTTCATTTAATACCAGCGTTAAACGTGTTAAACTTGTTAAACTTGATACATCAGAGTGTATTGTTAGCTCCTTGTAAATCTGTGTCAGGACTGAATGTCCAGAAAAGCATAAAGGTATCTAAGAGAAATCAGTGAAACTTGGTGTCAAATGACTGACACTTCCGCAAACGACAGTTGTTTCAAGATCATTACTCATGAGAATGAGAGAAACACACTATTCAGCACTTCGGTGCGCATTTTTTGCATAGAAATTCCAATGCACATAGGTCTATTATGTTGGTAAATTGCGCACCATGGTTTTTTTTTTTCCTGCATTATAATCTCTTATGTATCCAGTGACCGTATGCATGATCTTTACGTTAGTTAACGCACTGCGGTAACCACGGGAAACGACCAAAACATTAGTAGTGTTCACTGTAGTTAAAGCAATACGTTAATTAACGTAAGGATTATGCATACGGCCACAGGTTCCTTACCTAGTTCTTGTAAAGCTCCAGTTCTTTGTTATATCGAGAGTTAGCAGTCAGAATATTCTATGTCCAAAAATAGGCATTTTAATGTTAAGTCATAACTAAATAACATTACAGTATTATGTGTGCTTATTTTTGACCCAATACAAGTGTGTACAGAGTCAGAGTCAAGATATTGCAGGTAATTGATTTTTTGTTTATGTACAAAATTTCAACTTCAGTTTTTCTCCTTTTATGCATTTTGGACATAACACATTTTGGTTGCTAACCTTAGATTTATTCTTGTATAAAATTTACCTCATGATTTTGAACACCAGGGTAACCCGAATATCCAAGCCGTCGAGATCCGAATTTGTTAGGTTCTGTTGTATAGAATACAGGCAGGTCGATGATCTAGGACTTTGCATGCACTAGGAGTCACTCTTTTGTCCTTCCTCTAGCCGGGTGGCGATCTTGGTGGACAAAAAGAAATATGACGCTTTTGCACAGTCACTTTGGCCGTATGCATAGTCCATAAGTTAACTAACGTACTACGTTAACTACAGTGAACACTACTAATGTTTTGGGAGTCTCCCGTGGTAACCGCAGTGCGTTAACTAACGTAAGAATTATGCGTACAGCCACTGTTTCGGTAACAATAAGTTCAGGAAAGACTACTCTCTCACTTCCAGACAGCTATAGCAAATGATTCCATGAAAAGACAGCCCATATCTGTTTCAGGTCGTAAGCTGGGCTGTCCCAGTAAATGGATTTACTTATTTTTACTGGTGGAAGATATTGTGTTTGAGAATGTATCAATACAAAAGAACAGTTTTCAGATTTTGTGTGCTCATACAAGATCGGCATAGTGTTAACGGAAAGAGAACTGAGAGACCTCTAGCTTGTGCAGAAGCCTGTCGCATCGACCTACCTTTACTCTCTACAGATGATGGTGATGATGACGATGATGATGATAATGATGATGATGGTGAACCACATGTTTGATTCGAAAATCTGTAATTATTGTATATCAAAATAGAAGTCCATTTTAAATTTTAAATATTAAAGTATAATTCTTAAGTCTTCTCTGATTTGGCCAGAACTTTTAATTTTTTTAAAAATTATGTTCCAAATGATTATGGCGATGATGATGATGATGATGATGATGATGATGATGATGATGATGATGATGATGTGGACACTGGGGAGACCCACTGCGGTCTCATCTCGACCGACTTACCTGATTCTATCTTTGTGACTCTCTGGCTGAACTAGTGACTTTCAAATGTACACTTTTATTATTCCAACCAGATGGAGCTGATCTGCTTTAAGCCTTAGCCTTTATACTATACAACAACAGATAATAGAGCAATACACCAATATAAAAATGTGGCATAATAACTAGTAATATTACCTGGAAATATATTACATAATGCTCGCCTACTTCTAAACGCGCAGTTTCTAGAAACACAAGCACACTTAAATTCAACGCGGGTGGTAGAGTATTTATAACGATTAAACAGTACTACTAAATTGTGGCGCTGCATTCTTGTATTGCTTTGTTTTTGATAGCTCGTGTTGTTTTGTATTGTTTTGTTTCTGATAGCGCTTCTTGTTTTGATACATTTAATTAAGACAAACTGGCGACATGGCGAATGCCAAACAAAACCGAGATGAGTCACAATATGTCTGATGCTGCAAAAGTACTGCAAGGCTCAGAGCAGGTCAAATTACGACATCAGAGCTGCGTTTGTTTGGTTCCTGCAGTTTGACAAAATGGGAAGCCACGCCTCTTCCTTCTATTTTGTGGGCAGTCCTTGGCAAAGGGAACGCTTTTGGTTGGTGCACGCCAGTGAAAGAGAGAAAGGGCGATCACGTACTAGAGATTTGTTAGAAGTGTGTCATTTTTTTTATACAAACCCGGAAGGAAAAGTTCGGCAACATGGTGAGAACCGTCTACGGTTTCAAATTTGTTAGTGGAACACATTTGTGCTCCTTGTCGGAGAAGAATGTGACAAGAAACAACAATGGTCTGTATGCTAATGAATGAAGCAAAGACATAAATATAGCAAAGACTATTCAGAAGTCAGTGCATTTTTTCCTGTCTCTTCCGCACTGGTCTCTGCCAGCGAAAGACTAATATTTCCTTTGCTAAGGAAGGAATGTGGCTTCCCATTTTATCAGCCCAGATATCGGGTTCAGTTCGTGCAACGCTGCATAGTCTAGCTGTTTACGGAGAGGGGACTGAACTAAACCCTTCTGCAAAATAAAGAATTTCAGGACTTGGTGTTTTGCGTTGCGTGGGATGAATTTGAAGCTACATTATTATCTGGAGCAACATCGGTAGAATGTTTATAGTCTGTTTGACAGAGCAATCATTCGGATAAACAGATTCCTGCTTCATCGACTTCCATCCTTTCTGTTTATCAGTGTGTGCACATGTAGGAATATGCTTCCCTTGCTACTCCCTTCCCCCTTCCTTTCCTCCTTTTCGCCTTTTACTCCCCCCATAGTGCATCAAAGTGTGTAGTGTTTTTGATTTATATATGTGTGGTGATTTACTGATGGAAATGGCCAGAAAGGCCTACAAATAAATAAATAAATCTTCAGTCTTGAATCTTGAGTCTTGAAATCTTGAATATTGTACAGCAGCAGTACAAACGTAACAGGTGGGAATGCTAGTTAAAAAAGTGCACAGGCTTACTTTAACCATTTACTGTGCGAAGGTGACCCAAACTTGAAAATAAAGTGTCTTTCGTATCCTATGTGCATACGCCTTTCCCACGCACCCCGCCCCTTTTCTCTTTTCCAGGGAGCAAAGTTTAAAAAAAAATCAAACTGTCACGTCCACCCAATCTATATCTCATTGTTATGAATACCAAGCTTGTACAAACAAACCAGTTCTAGCCACATCTACATGTCATATTTATGTAAACAAGGCCTCGACGTATCCTCTCTCTTCACCACACCCTCCTTCCATTTCTCTGAAAGCCCGGAGAAAAAAAAAATCAGGAACGTCTGTCGTTAAGTTCATGATCGTCATTATCAGTATCAAATTCATCACCATCATCATCATCATCATCATCATCGCCATAAGCGAAGTTTTTAAAATTTTACTTCAACCTAATATGGATCAACTTTGACAGAAAATTTTATATGCGCTTGAAATGTGTAACCACAATCTAAACGTTTCGACAAAAGCCTTCTTTTGAATGTTAAGTAATGAAAAAAATCGTCGTCGTCATCATCATCATCATCATCATAAACGCCTAAAGTTAGTACCTCGGCCATCAAGTTCATAAATTCCTGGAATTGTCTTTCAGTTGGTCTGACTGTGAACATGTATTTGGATGCACTTATTTATGCGTGAGCTTGTGTGCGAATGTGAGTACGCTTGCTAGACTGTGTCGGCTCTAGTCTTTCCTTTCTTTCATACAAGGTAGCTGCATGTTACATTTTCAGTCATTATTTCATTTACTCACCCTGATGAAGGTCTAGCGACCGAAAATTTGGCTTTTACTACTGGATATTCTTACTAGACAGTGATATTTATTTGTGAAATTTTTACCCCATATTGTGTTGTATTTATTAAATTCTGTTTTATATGGACTGGTAGACAGTTCCTCAATATATTTTTAATATATTATTCATTATCAATGATCATCATCATCATCATCATCATCATCATCATCATCATCATTATCATCGTCATCATCATCACCGTCATCATCATTATTATTATCATCATCATCATCATTATTATTATTATCATCATCATCAACATCATCATCATCATCATCATCATCATCATCATTATCATCATCATCATCATCATCATTATTACTTTCAAAATGATAGAGACTCTCAGATTGTAATATGAAAAAAAAAATTAAAAGTTCAAAATTTTCGGACAAGAGTTCTTCTTCAGGGAACTAAGAAATAATAAACACAGAATCATCAGACGAGCATCATCAGTATCATCATCATCATCATCATCATCATCATCATCATTATCATCATCATTGTTTTCGTCGTTACCGTCACCATTGAGTTTTTAAAAACTACCTCATTGAATTCATAACAGTCATCAACAAATTGGTATCAATTTTCTTTTGCTTTCGTGATTTGTTGACGATAGTGGATGTCCTCAACAAAATGTTCCAGACACCTGTTAATGGGTCAATTCACTGCTTGTGTACAGTCCAATTAATCCGCTAGTATAAAATCTACCTTTCTTGGAGCCCTGCCAGCCAGTGCCAGGCTGTAGAATTATGTAAAAAGATCTGTGATTTAAATAAATCATCCAATTTTAAAGTTTCAGGTACAATTTGAGCTTTATAGAGATAAAGTGTGTTCGGTCTGTGCATAAGCACGCGGTCAAAACCAACCCAATGAAAAAAGTGGAACCAAATCAGGAGGCGAGGTGATTATTTTTGAAAGAGATTATATGTCAAGTATTTTTTTTTCAGTCTGTTAAGAGTCTGCAATATAACCGCGACAGCCTACTGGTGGGATAATAGTATGTGAACTTGCATGAGTGGGCATCAGACTTAATAAACCTAACTGCTATTTGTAGCCATCAACGTTTGCGACCCGCCAAAATGTTCTAGTCTAGTGTCAAAACACTGTTGTTTTTTAGCTGATCCAGCATTTCCTGCTGACTTGCTTTCACTGACCCAGTCAAGAATTTAAAAATAGGGTGCCATGTGACACGATCTGTCTGTGTGTATGTGACTTTCTCTGTCTTTGTCTCTGTCTTTGTCTCTGTCTCTGTCTTTGTCTTTGTCTCTGTCTCTCTCTCTGTCTTTGTCTTTGTCTCTGTGTCTGTCTTTGTCTCTCTCTTTGTCTCTGTCTCTGTCTTTCTCTGTCTTTGTCTCCGTTTCTGTCTTTGTCTGTGTCTTTGTCTCTTTCTTTGTTTCTGTCTTTGTTTCTGTCTGTGTCTATGTCTTTGTCTTTGTCTCTGTGTCTGTCTTTGTCTCTGTCTTTGTCTCTGTCTCTGTCTTTGTCTCTGTCTTTGTCTCTCTCTTTGTCTCTGTCTCTGTCTTTCTCTGTCTTTGTCTCCGTTTCTGTCTTTGTCTGTGCCTTTGTCTCTGTCTTTGTCTCTGTCTTTGTCTCTGTCTGTTTCTGTCTTTGTCTCTCTCTTTGTCTCTGTCTCTGTCTTTCTCTGTCTTTGTCTCCGTTTCTGTCTTTGTCTGTGTCTTTGTCTCTGTCTTTGTTTCTGTCTGTGTCTATGTCTTTGTCTTCTGTCTCTGTGTCTGTCTTTGTCTCTGTCTTTGTCTCTGTCTCTGTCTTTGTCTCTGTCTTTGTCTCTCTCTTTGTCTCTGTCTCTGTCTTTCTCTGTCTTTGTCTCCGTTTCTGTCTTTGTCTGTGCCTTTGTCTCTGTCTTTGTCTCTGTCTTTGTTTCTGTCTTTGTCTCTCTCTTTGTCTCTGTCTCTGTCTTTCTCTGTCTTTGTCTCCGTTTCTGTCTTTGTCTGTGTCTTTGTCTGTGTTTCTGTCTTTGTTTCTGTCTGTGTCTATGTCTTTGTCGCTGTGTCTGTCTTTGTCTCTGTCTTTGTCTCTGTCTCTGTCTTTGTCTTTGTCTCTCTCTTTGTCTCTGTCTTTGTTTCTGTCTGTGTCTATGTCTTTGTCTCTGTCTGTCTTTCTCTGTCTTTGTCTCCGTTTCTGTCTTTGTCTGTGCCTTTGTCTATGTCTTTGTCTCTGTCTTTGTCTGTCTTTGTCTCTGTTTTTGTCTCTGTCTCTGTCTCTGTCTCTGTCTTTGTCTCTATCTTTGTCTCTGTCTCTGTCTTTCTCTGTCTTTGTCTCCGTTTCTGTCTTTGTCTGTGTCTGTGTCTCTGTCTTTGTCTCTGTCTTTGTCTCAGTCTTTGTCTCTCTCTCTCTCTCTCTCTCTCTCTCTCTCTCTCTCTCTC
>JAWQUT010000718.1:31780-46237 GCA_033807755.1 Ellobium chinense
TAAGACAGTAAGAGACCAACAGGCTGGATAAAAAGGTCAGGTTTACACTTTAGCTATCATAAATTATTATAGTCAAACCTGATTGTAATTATCATAAGAGTCTATACTCACAATAGATAGTATACTCACTCCTGAGGGATACTTAATAATATTATGGAAGACCACATGACAGATAAAGGTTGTAGAGCCTAATTGGTAAAAAAAAATTCACTGTCAGAGTCAATACTAGCAGAGAAAAAAAAATAGAATAACATGAAACCGTACATCATACGTGGTGTATTTGTAAAAAAAAAAAAAAACAATAACTGGTGCAGACAGTGTTTCCCAATGGTTTAAGCGATTTCATTTGTGCAGGCCCGTGAACACAATGATGGCACCAGACCTGCATAACAGCCTGGACTATCTCGGAAGGTTCCTGTTGTTCGAGCAGACACATTTTTTTTAAGTGGCTCAATTGTTCATTGTTCAGGGTTTGCAACATCACTGCACTCCGGGCAACTCCATAGGTGCTCCGTTCCCCGATCCAGGATCCAGCGAAGAGTCCATCTACTGATAGTTCCCACAGTTATTTGATTGCGGGCCTTTCCCTCCCTTCCAGAGAGTTTGCATTGTCTGCCTTCCCCATTTTTTACTCCCATTTAGGTTTTTACAATATGGCTCATTCAGCCCAAAGAGCTCTGCACATTTCTGACAGCTGTGACGTGTAACAAAGTTACAATGACACCAGAAGAGATGAGAGATGACAGTGAAAGTGATGATGACGAGCAAGATGGTGAGAGTCTGTGCCCATGGCACCATCGAATCTAGAGTTCTAAGAGATCATAACAAATTAATAGTATTATTATGTAAACATTCTGAAAAGATCTGTTTATAAAAATTTCTCACCTCCAAGGCTTGATTCCAATGCTTGTGTTAGTTGATACAGCAGTTCTAATGAAGACATGGTGAGCTGTTCACAGTCTCATTGAAAACAAAATAAATTGGAAGCCAAAGGGTTGCTTACACTGCATGGACCTCATTCTCAGGCCTCTACATACCTCTTCAGGTACAAGGTACAAAATGTAAAACAAACTTCATTCACTTGGGCCACTATCAGCCACTGTGTCTGGACAGGTAGACTAATTACTAATCATCTCATTAAGACTCCTGTGTTATCCAACACTTATGTGGATAGTCCAAGGGATTTAATTAATTCCATTATGTGGGTTGCTCGTTGTGTTGAAGAAGAGACTGCATTGGTGACATTATAGAATTTGCGTATTAACGATGGAATCTTTTACCATAGTAGCAATTACATTAGTGCATCGGTGCTCAATGCACCCTTAATAGCGTTCAACATGGAGCGTTAGTGTAATGCCTACGATAGTAAGAAATTGCATTTGTTAACGCGCAAGTTCTCAATTTACAAACCAGAATCAGCTGACAGCGTGCGCATTAACGATGGGATTTCTTACCATCGTAACAATTTCATTAGTGCATCGATGCTGAATGCACCCTGAATAACGTGTAACGTGGAGAGGTAATGTAATGCTTACGATGGTAAGAGATCTCATTATTAATGCGCAAGTTCTCACTTTACTAACATGAGTTAATGTCTGGTTATTTGGATGGTGAAGTGACTTCTTTGCATTCGGGACCTATACCCATAAAATATGGATGGTTGGTGCATGTTGTCAAGCTTTTTCTTCCGGTTTTTTGACAGAACACGATACATTTCTAGCAAATGTCTACCAGGTGTGTACCCTTCCTCACTATGACCGAGAGAAGGTGGCCAATCAACCTAAATTGTAGCCATAGCAGCGTTTCTTAATGTGGTATATTTGTACGTAAAGCGTGATGTGCAGGGGGGGATATAGGTGCAGGGATGTGTGTGTACGAGTGAACATTATTAATCTGTTTGTTTTTTTCACTGTATTGTTATAAATGCTGCGAAAACAAATTTCCAAACCTGGATAATAAAGGTTTATCTTATCTTATCGTATCTTATCGTATCTTATCTTATCTTATCTTATCTTTGCTAAGGGCTGCCCACCGAATACAAGGACGACCCATAGTGGTTACAGACCTGTAATGGGATTGGATCCTTTTTTTTCTCTATGGGCTATATTAACATTTTGAGCTGCCCTCTGAACCCAAAGTTTTAGCTTTCACCCAGACCCATACCAGATTAAAGCTCATTATGTGGCCCAAATTTTAAGACTGACCCAACCCTAGCAAGCCCATTGAAATTTTCAGTTTGGTTGCTATTTATAAACAGAGCCTACATTTTTCACTGGTCAATGTCAAACCCCTCCTCTTCCACCTGAGCACACCTTTGACCTGGCAGTTCCAGCCCAGAGCTAAATAGTGCCTGGCAAAATAAAGTAAAATGGACACAGTTTCCCATGATATCAAAATTTCCCTCCTGGAGCCCTTATTACTGGAAGCAAGGCATGCCAAAAGAGGGAAAAGGGGAGATGAAATATAAACCCTAAGTTTGCAGGACCCAAAAGTGAAAGTACAATTTCAGGCCTGTAACCTATTGCGACGCTATACAGACCAGACTAAACCTAGTCCTGACGCTTGTTGTTTATCTGGAGTCCTTTCCGCTGGGTCTGACTCGGCTATCTGTTCCTGCGATTATTCTAAGATTCTGGTGTACACAGAAGATTCTAAAAAGGCTGCATTTGTACAGTTTATCATATAAACAGGACCTATAACCGGTGACATAAATGTGTGTACTCATTTTTTGTTATGTCATACATTACATAAATTTGACCTTTGACCCGCTTACAAATACTTTGATTTGAAGCTTTGGAAAACTCTAGGGTGACGTCGTTTGTAGTGTAACCATTTTCACTGCCGTGAGTTTTCCCTCCGTCTACAGTTCTTTTTTTTTTTTATTGTTATGTTTATGTGTCTTTCTCATCGCTGTTTCTTTTCACGTTTTCTTCACGTTTCAGTTCCAGTCTAGTTTAATATTTGAATTAAAAGTACATGAAATGTCACAGTGTTTCTGTGGTCTAAATTTTCATCGATTATTGTCAGTTGTTTGGCTCTACTTTGTGTCGTTGAACAGAGGTTCCCGAATACGATACATTTTAAGGTTCATTTTAAGCTCTGACACTGTAGATCATTTTACTAAGAGTTTCGACTTGTTATGTAAACAATTTTTGAAACTATGTTTTACGAAATGATTTTCTAACGCTTTATGCTCTTAATTAACACTATGCGCAAAGAATTATGTATTACGTTATAATTAAGTAATTTTACTTTATATTGGACGCACAGTCGAATAACCCCGTTTGGCTGTGCCCCCGTTGTAAGGGGGTCGTTTCTTTTGAGCAAATAAATAAATAAATAAATAATATCCAACAAAATAAATAATATCCAACACATGTATAACTAATTTCCTAAATCTGATATCAAACAAACACTCATTACAGATCCTCTATATACGTGATCCCTATCGCCAGTCAAAGTGCGTAAATCCGGAATGTGTCAGCTTCTCGACTCTGGTAAAAATAATTTACCGGACTCCGAAGTTTGGCCACAATCCCTCTTCATCAGTCCAGACCCCTGGAAGAATCCCATGATAATGCCCACAAATCATGCATGAACCTAAATCTTGACTTCAAACATACTTAGGCTGCCTGACATTGGCACTGCTTATATCTGGCTGTTTGACTTCTTTCGTGCACGACATACCAGGACACGCCTGCCCAGATCTTTGTCTAAGGTTAGAGAAAGGATTAGAATGAGGTAAGCACACATGAGAGACTTCCCGAACAATGACAATGGCAAAGACTGTCCTGAGTTTGCTTGTTTTTTCTTAACCCTGTCAGTGTCACTAACCCTAAGCCAAGCTCTTGGGGTAGTTTCGGAATCAGCAAGAGTTCAGTGCAGTGCCGGTGCAGATGCACAACCCTCTGTTACATGGAATTGTCTGGCAATCATCTGTATGACATTCATCGATGTGAATTTCACCCCTGTGGCATTCACCAATGTGGCAATCAGGTGTGTGAGATTCACCAGTGTGGCGGTCACAAATATGGCAATCACCAGTGTGGCATTCACCAGTGTGGCCGTCAGCTGTCTGAGATTCACCAGTGTAGCAATCACCACTGCGGCAATCAAGTGTGTAAGAGTCATCATGGCAACCATCAATGTGGCATTAGTGTGGCATCACCAGTGTGACAATCACTACTGTATCATTCACCGCTGTGGCAGTCATCAAACAGTGTGGCAATCGACAGTGTGACAATCACAATGTTAAACTTATTACATCCTGCTTGTATAGCATTAAATCACACGGTAAGCTTAGTTGCCTATAATATGATAGTATATGAGCAGCTTTTAGCAAGGGATTGTACTCTTAAATATCTCAGCGGAGGGTTCCTCCGGTTACCTCTCTTTACATTCACATTCGCCAGAGGTTCGCGAATACGATAAATGAATAACTCATTTCATATATCTGATATCAAACACTCATTACAGATCCTCTATACTATATATCAAATGCCAGCTAGACTTGATTAGAATTGGAATTGTGTACGTACATGTTTGTTTGCCATGCAATGTTGCCTGCAGACTGAACTGTAGACTGCACATCCCGGCTTGACAACGTATCAACGGGAACTAGCTGGCTAAAGTCCGACTTACGCCATTTATAACAATCTGCGTTTCCCCGGGAATCAGAGCAAATCTAAAGTAAGTTAAGGAGAACAGGGTCAAGGTCACTTGCCCAGCTTGCCCGAAACTGTTTCGATAGTGAGTGGCTGGGAATGAGAAGTGGAGAAGGAGGGATGAACCAGACTCACATACTGAGATGAAAATTACGTCACGACCTCACCAACTCGAACTACTAATCAAGTGTCAGTCCGTAGTGTCCACTTTATGAGATGTAACAGAAACAATTACTCATTAACATATACATTACTGTGGATAATTTTTCTTGCTTACCATTTTTCAGCCTTGACCAGTAACTTATCATTCTCTTCTGAATATCACAGGACATTAGCAGAATACCTAATTCTCCATAAATCATATACTTTGGCGTGCTTTGCCTTAGTTTTAGTAACATTTTACAGTGCTTCAGCCGAAATGATTCTAATATATATCTGGGCGTTCGAAGCCCCAAACTTCACAACCATACAATAAGATAGGTTCAATACATTTTACAAATAAATTAAAATGACAATCCAAGGGAATTAATCCTAAACTGCATTGACGGTGTAGTGCGTAGGCTGCTCTTCTTGCATTGTTAACATTTTCTTTCATTGTAGTTAGAAATCTAACAGTTTTGGTGACTGTATCTCCCAAAAACTTGAATTTATTTACCACCTCCATATCGACCTGATTAACCGAAATTTTTGGCTTTCTGTAAAATTGTCCAAACAGCATTACTTTTGTTTTAGGCACATTTATATTCAGTTTCCATTTCAGGCAATAGTTTTTATAGTCTGATAAGAGCTTCTGTAGTTTAACCTTACTGTTCACTAGAACAGTATCATCTGCATACAACATCAATAATAAGGAGAAATAAAATTCAATACCAACTATATCAAAATGTACGTTTACTCCTTGGTTACCAGCCTCACATAGAAAACTGTATAAATCATTCATATATTATATGGAAAAGAGAATCGGGTTGAGATTTTCGCCCTCTCTTAGGCCAACCTGGCAATTGAACAGCTCTGACACTCCTCCATTTATTGAGACACATGACTTGATATTATCATACATTGAGTGGATTATTATATACATATTTTTCCCAACACCCAATGCTGACAATTTCTGGAACAATAGCGGTCTATTCACACTCGGGGAAAGCTTTTCGGAGGTCTATGAATGCAGCAAATAATGTTTTTTTCCTAGTTTCCATCAGATTCTGTAGACCATGTAAAACAAAGATGCAATCGATGGTAGAATACCCCTCTCTGAAACCCCTTCGTTCTTCATCCTTAATATAATTATTGTTACTCAGATAAGTTGCTAAACGAGTGTTTAAAACAGACCTTAGACCTATGTACTCGTATTAGCACGCAGTCAAAACCAGCCTAATGACAAATTGGAGACCAAATCAGAAAGCCAGCTGACAATTTTTGAAAGAGATCTGCAAACAAATTTTGGCCATTGTCTCCCCTCTTTCTTCTCCTTGAAGGATCGGGCAAAAGAAATAGTTTAACCCCCATAGGAAAAACATTCCAAGATCACAGTACACTTTGTAAAACAACACAGTTTGTTTAGAGGGCCGAAAGAAAAATAATATATACAGGTGACAGTAACAACTTCCCTCCAAGGGAGCTAACTTGATGCTCATAAATAACTAACATGATTATCTTAGCCAGGATCAAAATAGTAACAGCAACATCCTAAAAGTTAGAGGTTCCTTATCTGCTCACTAGTTCAATCCCTGCTGACGTTGCTATCCAAACTCATAGTTTGAAAGCTTTTACAGTAATATTAACCCTGACATCAGTTCTCCCTACCTACAGTGAACCATCTTGGTCTGTTAAGTTTTGCCGGAGTATTATGTTTTATTTCATCAGCATATGACGAGAACAGTGAAAACCTGGTAATTCCACGATATATTATTAGCACAAGTCACAAGATGTTACAACCAAAAGTTATTCATTCAGTAAAGCAGCATAATGTTCATGAACTTCTCAATATTAAAAACATAAAATCAAATGTAAAGAACTCTCAGTCAAACCAGCCGGAAGTATGTTGTAGTGCAATGGTGTACATTACTGTGTAGAAGAGGTATAGTAAACATTGCTAAATCATGTAAGCAGGTGAGCAAGTCAAGAGCATATTAATTCAATCAGTTGAACATGTGCACACACTTTGGGTAACAGAACAAACAACATGTAGTTCAATAATGACACATAACAAATACATCCAACAGTATGACAAAATGATACAATAGCTATACATGTGAGGAAAAACAGTGTGTTTGAAAATAGACAGTTTTACTGCATACAAATCGCTGGAGTTGTAGATAAGTCTCTTTCTCTCTTTCTCTCTCTCTCTCACTCTCTGTGTCTCTGTGTGTCTCTCTCTCTCTTTCTCTCTCTCTCTCTCTCACTCTCTGTGTCTCTGTGTGTCTCTCTCTCTTTCTCTCTCTCTCTCTTTCTCTCTCTCTCTCTCTCTCACTCTGTGTCTCTGTATGTCTCTCTCTCTTTCTCTCTCTCTCTCTCTCTCTCTCTCTCTCTCTCTCTCTCTCTCTCTCTCTCTCTTAGAGTTGAATGGTGTACATTACTGTGTAGAAGAGGTATAGTAAACATTGCTAAATCATGTAAGCAGGTGAGCAAGTCAAGAACATATTAATTCAATCAGTTGAACATGTGTACACACTTTGGGTAACAGAACAAACAACATGTAGTTCAATAATGACGCATAACAAATACATCCAATAGAATACAGTACTTCATGACAGAATGACACAGTAGCCATACATGTGAGGAAAAACAGTGTGTTTGAAAATAGACAGTTAAACTGAATACGAAGCGCTGGGGTTGTAAATAACTCTCTCTCTCTCTCTCTCTCTCTCTCTCTCTCTCTCTCTCTCTCTTTCTCTTTCTCTATCTGTCTCTCTCAGAGTTGAATAATGGTACATTTTTACACATAGTAAATCAACAAAATTTGTCGACTAATTAGCACACATAGGCTCTTCTGTATGCATCAGTTAAGAAACGAGATGGATGGATGGATGGATGGATGGATAGATGGATGAATGATTGGATGGATGGATGGTTAAATTCATCAATAACAGGATTTATGTAACTGAAATAAATTTATACAAAATAATGTCTTGGTAATAATCAACGAATCTTGATATAACTGCCACTTTGATATATGCACAACAAACCTACTTGCACGCGCACACACACACACACACACACACACACACACACACACACACACACACACATACACACACAAACACACACATACACACATGCACACACATCTGGCAGCTCCTGCAATACTGCCGAGCCATGTCCAGTGCCAACCAATGTGGCTGAGCCGCCAGAACGTCGGTGGAGTTACCCTTTAGGTAGAGCACTAGGGGCTTCTCCACGCTGGCCATTGTGAGGACCTGGCTTAGCACCTGGAGTTGGGCGTTGCGGTCAGGTTGCTGGACTGAAAAGTCCAACCCAACCTCGCCATACACAGACATACACACACACGCACATAATAACGATACGACAAACAATGAATGAATGAATGAATAAATGAAGGAGGGAATGAACGAATGAAAACAGCTGTTTGTTGGTCTTGCGCTCGCGAAACAACAATCCGCACATTTCTCGCACTCTCTGATTCTACCATTCCACCACTCTTAACTCCAGATTATGCACACAGAGAAGGCGCGCACAGAGATTGAATGAATGTTACTAGTAAAAGGACGGGCAGAGAGACAAAGAGAAAGACTCTCTCAAATACATGTCATAGGTGGCAGTAAGATAATTACATAGAAGTGAGTTGGTGAAAGGAGGTCGGGGAGGGTGGGGAGTTATTGGAATGTCAGGAGGTGAAGAGGTTGGGGGGGATGGTAGGGGGTCAATAGGAGGTCAGTGGGTGCAGGATTTCAGGTCATACACACACAATCTCCCCACAATCACCAATATCACACACACATAGACTACTCCATTCTCCTCCCCCTGCCCACCTCACATACCCACACACCCACACACACACACACACACACACACACATACACACACACACACACACACACACACACACACACACACACACACACGTACAAACTAGCAAACACAGCAAAATGTAGAACTGAAAAGTTGGGAAAATAAGAACTGAAACATCCATACCATTATCTTATTTGCATGTCCATAAAGATTAGAGAATGTAAATATAATATGTGAGCCTAGTCTTGGGGATATGCTGGTAATACTGCTGCTGCTGTTGTTGATGTTGTTGAAACAATAACAATAATAAACAGGTTATGATGATTCTTCTCAGTAGTGAAGATGATGAAGACTGATGGTTGTAATGTTGAAAATGAAAATTCTAATGCTCTTAGTGATTATTTTGAGTGCACTAAAGTGTAGGAATTATAACATAAGGGTGAAGACCTTAAAAGATGCACTTCATGGCATTAATTCTTGTCAGAAGTGTTTTGTTTTTTTTCATTGTTGATTATCAGAATTGTCTCCATTCCACATGGGCAAAGAATGTTTTTTAATAACTTGACACTGTTGATGTTTTTGTAGCTGTAGTTGGTAGTAAGGGTGAATGTTGTTGTTATTGTTATTGTTGTCGCTGCTGTGGTAATGATGATAAAAGTGAGAGTGAGCTAGATTATTTTAGTCGTTAGTCATGATAAAGTAGTGACAGATTGTTTGTTGACATGTAGGAACATTGACAGAAATCACTAGTCTAAAGCTTCTAGAGCCACAACCAGCTTGTAACACTTTCATTGTGCCCTGTCTCTTGACATCCACTGTGCGGAATAGACCAAGTAACAATCGGGTTGTCCTTACTGTACCAGTCCCCCAGTATACAGACCTGACCTCCACTCGATCCTGGACATGTCTCTGTACTGTATTTACACTTATCAGCATTACCACGTCTAGGTGTGTGTGTCACCTCCCCCACTGTTACATGTTTACACAACCCATGTGGATGGGAGATGACCACAGCTGTCTTCTTCACGTCCACATGCCCTGGTGATCTCTTCTGGTATTTATCTTTCACTTCAATTTCGAGTTTCGAATAACGATAACACATCTCCTCCAACTTGTTGCACACATCTTCATCATGTGTAATACAGGATATATCACTGAAATCATAATCCATGTCACTGTTTTTCACTTCCATTCCCTCCAGACTGGGGCAGTTGTCGTCATCATCACTATCAAAGAACAGAACACATCTAGTATGTCTGGCTTCAGAATCGTCAAATACTACATGCTTGGCTGTCGACACAATGAACACTCCCCATTGTGTTTTGGCGAGGTGAGGAGAATCTTGACATTTCTTACAAGGACATGTGCGACCGTCCTTTTCTGTGAACCTCCTGTCCACCTGATACACCCACCCACTTCCATATGTTGTCACGCCGTACTTACCTCGCCTGTGATATAACGGGTAGTTTAGAGGTCTCTTGTCACTGACGTATTTGACAGACAGTCTGACTGTGAGACCAATGTTAACAGTGATGAAATCAAACACAAGACTGTCATGCCAACATTCAGGCAGGTGTTCTATAGTGAAATCTGAAGCCATGATGAAAGTTGGATGTCCAGGATTTTTCTTGCACTCTTCTTCCTTTATTTCCAACTCATACTCATCACCGGTTGTGAATTCCATTTCATGATAGCCTGTGGCGAAAATAACAACATCAACAACAGTAGCATCACCACTACTGCAACTACAACTACTATAACTATCTCGACTACAGCTACAGCAACAAGTAAAATAGAATTACATGATAATCTAGATCCAGATATATTTTCATTTTTGAAAAAAAAATATATTTGTTTAACATTGAATAACCTCGTGAAATTTAGATCTAGACTGTAATCTGGTCTAGACACTCTGCGTGCTTTCCATAAATTTTACAGTCATCATTATTTCACAATCCCACTACCATTATCAGCAGCTGTACATGTGACAGCAGCAACACTCACTAACACCAACACCACCAAGTGACAACATCACCAACAACACTACCTTGGTCCTTGTAAGACAGTTCTACGGCTGACATTTTCTCTTCTTGTGCTTGTGGATTGTCTGGTTGGTTGGATGCACTGGCTGAAGATGGACATAATTTATTCATCAACATCATTATCTGTATTGATAACTATATCATCATCATCATCATCATCATTATTTGCAAAACATTTGTCCGCACTGGATCTAAATAGGTAAAGCAAGAAAAAGTAGAACAACTTAACAAATTTAATGCACAAATTTTCGGACTGGCGTCCTTCTTCAGGTGTAGAAAATAAATGAACTAAGAATGAAATGTCGTAAACTAAAAAAATATAAAAAATATGATCAATGGTCATGAAAAAGCTTGAACAGACATAAACATCAAAGGAACGGAACTAAGGCGAACAGTAACAATGAAGGTGAACGGTTATCATCACCGTCCACCAAAACAACATCAAGACTTTATCAACACAAAACATTCATTACCTTGTCCACAAGAATTTGAATTAAAAAGAGTAGGCCTATTATTTTAAGGCAACTCGATCCAGGTCTAGAAGCGCTGTCTAAATCATCACGTCTAGACTAGATCTTGATCCTTGTTTAAATAAAGATAATCTATATGGATCTAGCACACTCCCATCAAGATCACACCTTAAGTCAGTCTAGATTTAGATCTAGAGTCTATCTGTCTAGTCATTATATGTAGATCTACTTACCCATGCTGATAAAATCAGACACCTGTAACAGCAGATCTGAGGCTAGCACCAGGTGAAGTCTGAGATCAAAGTCCAGTGACAACCCGTGTACGAATACGGATTCCTGCGAAGTAAACAGACGGGAAGAACAGATGATTGCCTAGATCTTGGACTAGCTCGACGTCTGCCTTGAGTAAAATTTAGGAACAGGTCTGAGATTCGTATGTTGGTTTTTTTTTCTTTGAATTTTTGTCGTCTGCTTGTTCTGATTATGCTGGACGCAATCGAATACAAGTAATTGTTTATAATGACTACTGTTAAAAATATTCGATTACTGCCCGATTACTGAACTTCCCAGTGAAACATTTATTATCTGCAAAAAAAAAAAAATCAAAACTTCTAGAGCCTGTTACTTACTAAACATACCTTCTTTCCTGTGTTTCGTGGTCTTTTCTCTCCCCGCTATAACCCACTCTAATATAAAGGCTAGGTCATCTGTCAACTCAGAACCACACCCCATACCTCCCTTTTCCGAATTAAACCGCAATGGCATAATTGGTATCTCACGCACTTGCATCCTGGCCAACAGTTTGCTCATTAACCAAAGTTTAACACAGGATTAAGTCTAATAAATTGAGTTGTTGATGAATGCTCACTATACTACGAACCAGACAATGTCACGGTCTCGACGCGCGAACAGTTAATCGGTGGATGATAACGCTTGGAGTCAACCGTCTGAAAAGAAAAAACAGCACTAAATTTCATCCGATTATCTGTCTTTGAAGAATCAGTAATCTTGAGTACTAATAATTTTAGGTATCGTCCAGCATTCCCTTTTAGTAGTGCTGGGCCAATTTCACGTTTTAGATATCAATGCAATACCGAATACGTTTATGGATATCGAAACCGTATACTCGATGTCGTATAAAATGCAACTCCAACTAAATGTGTCAAGTGTTCTCCCTTCCTAGGGCAGTAAATAACAGCCTAACAGCCTCTATAGTATATTTATATTAAATATGGACAAACGGCACACCTTAGTTTGGTACCCAATGGATTTCCATAGAAAGTTATTATAATTTGTTAACCAAGCATCCAAACAAGGTTAAATAAAACAGTACACTCTTATACCTTACCACCTACGAGATGCCTGTGTTTGTTGTTTTGGTATGAATGTCGGGTCAAGGTACACGACTTCGTACTGGCGACGAGATACACGATGTTTTCAAGAAGTTGATGTGCATTTTGCCTACGTGTTTTCATAGCATATTTTGATTTTTGGACAGTTTTGTGCACTTTTGCGACAGTAACGTATTTGCGTTATTTTCTACGCAATTTCTACAATGCCAAAGCCTGACACTTTAAACGAGACGGTGGAGAGTTTCATTAACTATTACGAGAGACGTGATGCATACATACTGAGTAATGACATTAGTACAAATACGCAGTCATTATTAATATTGTCATCTGTGAAGCTTTGCATCTTGCTCATGACATACTTTCTCCTGTTCCGCTCGAGATAATGGAAAGGTTTAAATTTCAAAAAAGACGTCAGGAGGCCAGCGAGACCATTACAGAATTTATCGCCGCAATTAAACGACTTTCGGAACATTGTAATTTTGGGGACACCCTGAAGTCTACACTTAGAAACGGATTTGTTTGCGGGTTACATGACGAGTCAATTGAAAAAAAGTCTGTTGCAAGAGTCCAGACTCACCTGTAAAAGCGCTACAAGTCTCGCATTTATAAGCTATGAAAACAGCTCAGAGAGACACCAGCAGAAATTCATGGCTTTATATTATCATGTTGACAGATATTTGAAAGATTGGTTGTTGTTGTTGTTGTTGTTGGTTGTTGTTTTTGGAATAATAGGGTATCATGTGGTTTGACATGGTCTGTAGGCCGACTAAACTCTCCTGTAATAAACAAAGGGCGTTTGGAACGCTACACACATAGTATCGTATACTCACCGGATTGATGTACTGAAAACTTCAGATGATCTATACGGCTTATGAATCCTGTGAAGAAATTAGGTATTTTCAGCTCCATCACGTGACCTAGGAAATTTTGCTCACACGTTGGTTTGTTTACAATGCTCTGCTTATGTATGATTACCCGTCATTTATCAAAATATCCTAGCAATCCCTAGATCACCTGGCCCCGATCGAAACACCTCATTAGTCGATCACAGTCGTCAGTCGTTTCCTTTACACTTCCCACACATGTGCAGTCACAACCCGGAGAACACTGGATTTCACTTGCCTGTTCCTCGCACTGACTGATAACGAGTCATAAAACGATTACAAATGCCAGCTAGAACAGAACTGATATCGTGTATGCACACAGCTCGTTTTACCTTGCACAACTAGCTACTTTCATGGCTTGCCAATGTAAAAACAGGTGCTGGTTAGCTCCCTTCCGGATTACGTCATTTCGTACAATCTGCTTTTCCCCGGGAATCAGACAACCCCAAAATAGGTCAGGGGCGTAGCTTCTATCTAATCTATGAATCTGATATTATAAATGTATTGTCGTATTTATCCAATACAATCTAACTACTCTGAAATGTTTTGTAAACTTTGTAAACATCATGGTCGTACTATTTCACCTATAGATAGCCATTTACTTACATTGATAATACGCCTTTCTCAGACTTTGTCAGTTAGCTAGTTTTAGTCGCCGATAATTTGGAAACCCATACACTAAGAGATTCAGCACTCCTATATGCACAGTGTATGGCATCTAGGGCTGGGTCACGAGAGAAACTATTCTTTAAAAAAAGATGGCAAGTGATCTGAGGGAAAACTACATTGCGCTGTGGTGACTTTTTTTTTTTAAACTCAAGCGCGACAGGATCCTGTCCCTGAACGGCGACCCGGGTTTTTCTCAGGGTTGCCTGACTTTTCGTAGCCAAATACCAGTTGTATAAAAGGGAGGTGATTCCGTAACATACATCCCTCACTCGAAAGGCACTTGTTAAATTTTTTTTTTTTTAATTTCATTAAAAAAAAAGAGGGTCCTTGAGGGAAGGATGTGTGTTATGCACACACACACACACACACACACACACACACACACACACACACACACACACACA
>JAWQUT010000718.1:72440-85305 GCA_033807755.1 Ellobium chinense
TTCTCTTCTCTTCTCTTCTCTTCTCTTCTCTTCTCTTCTCTTCTCTTCTCTTCTCTTCTTTCCCGTTTATCTCAATCTTTTTTTGGGGTCCCTTGACCCTAGCCTCCCCTCCCTCCTCCCCGCCCCGCAGTTACGGCCCTTAAATATCGTGTTTCCCTGTCCTCCCCTTCATGCCCCAAACCCAGCCCCCGTCCGTCCCTGCTTCTCTTCGGAGCTTCAGAGGCATTAAACCAGGCGTGTAAATAAAACCTTTTGAATAGGACACTGCGTTTTACGTGACGTTTAGAAAAGACACAGCCCTTTCTGAAGAGAAAACATAGCGTACAACTTAACACAGAATCTCCAATGCACGTATGCCTTTTTCTTAGATTCTCCATTACAACCTTTGGCAAAGTGTCGTGTCTCATCTTAAAAAGAGCTAAAGAAAATAAATGAATGACGTCATCCTCGCTTCATCTGTGGAGCAGACTGGACGAATAATGACATTGGACTCAAAACCAAAAGGTCGTGGGTTCGGTTCCCGGCCACGGTCATGTTTGATCTGCGTTTTCCTCAGTCCATCTCTCTCTAAAATGGATACCTGGCTATAGGCAGCGCAAGATATTGTCAGAAAGTTAGTGATGAGATTCTGTAACTGTATGCTCCCCAGGGAGTTGAGAAAGTTCTAAGATGATCAGGGCTGTTGGGGTAAATGGAATGTGCAGTCATGTGAACTAGCAATAGCCTGGATGCGATACTTATAAATAGCATTATTATTTTTATCATTATCATTATATTATTATTTTTATTATTATTGTTTATTATCATTATATACTACTACTACTACAACCACTTCTATTATCAATATTATTATAAAAATAATAATATTACTTAGCATTTATATAACGCTCGTCCCTGTAGATACAGGCTCTGAGGCTTTACATAGAGAAGTAAATAAGATCATATAATATTCAACTCACACACCCAAGCATACTACACTCTGTACACATGTACTGCAATACAGATGATGAAAAAAAAAATTTGATTTCGCAGACTATCATGGTCAACCAAGACATTGTTTGAACAATTGTGTTTTGAAAAGTTTCTTAAAAGAAAAGTACTTAGACTATTTTCTTTACGAATAATTTTAGGCAGTTTATTCCAAACAAATGGTCCTGAGGACGTAAAAGCTCTTTCTCCAAATTTTTTTCATGTTTGCTTTTGGTACATGGAGAAAAGAAGCGTTTTCAGATCGTAATGATCTAGTGGGCTTGTGCTCAGCTACCAGGTCCGATATGTTTGCAGGCGAACTACCATTTATGGTCTTATAACAAAAAGTGGCAATCTTGTACTCAATTATGGCTCTGACTGGTAACCAGTGAAGTAATTTTAAGAGAAGCTCACTGGGCTCTCGCTTACACTTCTTAAAGATCAAACGGGCTGCATTATTTTGGACTCTCTGTAATCTGTTTAGTTCATCCTCTGTGACACCAGCCAGGAGAGAGTTGCAATAATCCAAACGAGACAATATTGATGATATTACTAATCTTGTTGTGGCGTTTTCAGTAAGATGTTCTCTAATTCCACTTATTCTTTTCAGTTTGGGTAGGCATTCTTAATTAGATTGTTAACATGTGAGACATAGACAGCGTGTTAACTGTTATCGTTTTCCTCTTTCTTGTTTTCCAGATGGCGAAGATACAGTTATCGTTCTGGAACCTCGTGAGAATCAGACAGTGACAGTAGAGTGTGTTGCGAAAGAATGGGATCCCGCCAAACCACTGACCCCAATTCTGTCTTGTCGCGGCTCTATAAAAGATGTCGATGGCAGATCCGACAAGGGAACGGTGAATCAGTCTGTTGCCATGGAATTCTTGGTGACGAGAGAGATGAATGGAAGCGTTTGTTCGTGTTATGATCCCAGTACCCGCGACAAAACGAACTATATTTTCTCAGTGCAGTGTGAGTTGACATTGTTAAATATTGATCAAGTGGATAGCCGTGCGTAAATCTGTTGGTTCCCGGACAGTTGGGAGAAGAACACTAGGCCGAAAGGACACTTGGTCGACAGACATTTGGCCGAACGGATATTTGGCCAGAAGACATTTGGCCAAACGGATATTTGGCGAAAAGACATTTGGCCAAATGGATATTTGGCGAAAAGACATTTGGCCAAACGGATGTTTGGCCAAAAGACATTTGGCCGAACAGACATTTCGCCGAACGGATATTTGGCCAAAAGTAGTTTGGCCGAACGATTATATGGCCAAAAGATATTTGACCGAACAGATATTAGGCCAAAAACCCAGTTGGCAGAAGGGATATTTGGCCGACTGGACACTTGACTGTGACAGATGCGTTTGGCCAAAATTCTTTACTGCATAATTTTCTGTTCGTTCATCTTGATAGTTTCTTCTCTTCATCAGAAGCTGTGAGAGTGTAAATTATCTCTAAAGAATGGGCATATTATGTTGTAATTATTTAATAACATTAATTAATAATTGTGATAAGATGGAAATTATGAAAATAAAAAAACATATTTTATTAAATTACTGTATGTGTATTAAAGAATTATACAGTAATATGCAGTAATAAATAATTGGTAAAAATCATATTCAAACACCACCCTTTTTCTCATTCCTCATCCCCGCCCCAAAAAAAAATAATTTTAAACTCACCTAAATAAAATTCGACTAACTTACTGTCTGTTCGGCCAAATGTTTGTCAACCAAATTAATGTCTGTCGGTCAAATGTCCCTCGGCCAAATGTCCCTCGGCCAAATGTCCCTCGGTTAAATGTCCCTTGGCTAAATGTCCCTCGGTTAAATGTCCCTTGGCTAAATGTCCCTCGGTTAAATGTCCCTTGGCTAAATGTCCCTCGATTAAATGTCCCTTGGCTAAATGTCCCTCGGTTAAATGTCCCTTGGCTAAATGTCCCTCGGTTAAATGTCCCTTGGCTAAATGTCCCTCGGTTAAATGTCCCTTGGCTAAATGTCCCTCGGTTAAATGTCCCTTGGCTAAATGTCCCTCGATTAAATGTCCCTTGGCTAAATGTCCCTCGGCTAAATGCCGTCAGCCAAATGTCCCTTAGCCAAATGTCCCTCGGCCTCGTGTCGGGCCAAGAAATCCGAAAGTGTGTCCGTTTCATGACTTTCTTTAACGAAATTTTCCGAACTTTCCGGTTTCGACCCCTGCCCCTGCCATCAACATAGAGAATCAAATGGAAATTGCTATTAAATCATGCATAACCTGAAATCATAACCTCAAGCATATTAGGTTGCCTGGCACTGCACCGTGTACGTTTGACGGTTGTTTTTTTTTTTTTCATGAGCAGTATATTCCAGGACATTCCAGTATAATAACTTGGTTAGGACGGGATTGGAAGACAGTAGTACGCATGAGAGTGTCTAGACAATAGACAATGTCAAGGGTCTGTCCAAATTTTGTTCTTTCTTCCCTGATCATACCCGTATTCCTGCCACTTTCAGGCACATTGAGAACATTATATTCATACTTTATTGTGAGGAGACAGTGATCTGTGTAAACAACTAGACCTGGTAATGATAATAATTAGGATCATTTGACCATGCAGGACACATTGTGCTTTTACTCTCTACCATTAACTCTACAAATCATATACCTACGCTTTTTTCACCTCCCCATACCAACACATTGATAATCACAAACATGCAAACACACACCTGTACAACCTTCCCTCGCCCATCTCCAAAAACAGGCGCATTGCGCATGTCACTGGGATAATATTGCGCCTCTTGCGGAGAAGAGTTCGTTTGTTACTGCGTATAGCGCCCGAGCACTATCTACAGTGTTACTGCGAATAACCACCCCGTTCCAGTACAGCCATATTACAGTACAGCAAAGGGACACTTGCTGTCAAAAATGAGCGATGGTACCTCGCTTTTACTGCATTTTATTGCCTTTGCTTCGCCTGATCTTTCTTTGGGGTTTTATAGGATGGTTAGAAGCTTTCATTGTGTACAGCGGAATCTTGATATTAGGTATTGCTTTAATAAAAACACCTTGTCATTAAGTATGAATTTCACGGTTTCAGTATGATTCTGTCATTTAAATATTGAGATAGACCTCGATTTTAAAGATTCGTTTAATAGGTCTACCTTGTTATTAAGTATGAATTTCACTTTTTCAGTATTATTCGATTATTTTATTAATGAGATGGACTTCGATATTAAATAATTACTTAAAAAGTATACATTTATTACTAAGTATGAATTTGACATGCACGGTTTCGATACCGTTCTACTCATTCATTATACAGACGGACCTCGACATTTAGTATACTTCAGAAATATGTATACATTTTCCGCGCACCAAGGGCACACCTTATAGCGAGGTTCTTATGTAATCTTCTTTACTTTTTACATACTTTTTACATGATATCTTTGGCAATTCACTGTTTCTTTGGCCTATCTCATCTTAGTTCCTGCAGAAGTGTCGCGGTTTCAGATTACAGGACGCAGTTTCCACTCAGGCAAGTGGTTGGAGGTTACTTGTTACGCCCCTGCTAACCCCCTCGCCCGTCTTGAGGTATACCGTGAAGGGGAGGATGGACAGCCGGCTGAAATCATAAGTCAGGTATGGATGAATCAGTATTTGCTGATGAGATGAGATGAGATGAGGTGAGATGAGATGAGATGAGATGAGATGAGATGAGATGAGATGAGGTGAGATGAGATGAGATGAGATGAAGTGAGGTGAGATGAGATGAGATGAAGTGAGGTGAGATGAGATGAGATGAAGTGAGGTGAGATGAGATGAGATGAGATGAAGTGAGGTGAGATGAAGTGAGATGAGATGAGATGAAGTGAGGTGAGATGAAGTGAGATGAGATGAGATGAGATGAAGTGAGGTATGAGATGAGATGAGATGAAGTGAGCTAAGGTGAGGTGAGATGAGATGAGATGAAGTGAGCTAAGGTGAGGGGAGATGAAGTGAGATGATGTGAGATGAGATGAGATGACGTGAGCTAAGGTGAAGTGAGATGAGATGAGATGAGAGCTAAGGTGAAGTGAGATGAGATGAGATGAGATGATGTGAGCTAAGGTGAGGTGAGATGAGATGAGATGAGAGCTAAGGTGAAGTGAGATGAGATGAGATGAGATGAGATGAGATGAAGTGAGCTAAGGTGAGGTGAGATGAGATGAGATGATGTGAGCTAAGGTGAGTGAGATGAGATGAGATGAAGTGAGATGAGATGATGTGAGATGAGGTGAGATGAGATGAGATGAGATGAGATGAGATCTGATCATTCTGATATTGTTGTCCGAAACTCTGACGTTCCCTTCCATAACATCTCATGAAAACACACACACACACACACACACACACACACACACACACACACACACACACACACACACACACACACAACCAGATCTGACACTTACTAATGTAGCTGCCTATAATGATAATCGTTCGGGTCATATTATTTAACTGTATATCGTGGAATACGTGTGTGTGTTGATAAGCTTTGAAAGTTTTGTCAATGTTGGTATAATTTTTAAGTCCTCGGAGCCGTATAAAATTTGTTAAATTCTTAAAATTTTCTTTCTTTATTTGTCATTTCTAGTGTGGATTAATGGTTCTTAAATAGAATAATAATTATTATTATTTATATTAATATTATTATTATTGTTAATATTATTGTTATTAGTGACAGTACCCATTCTCCGAATGGGATGGCCAGTCTTAACACTACTGATCAGGGAATGTTTCACACAAAACATACTGACACTAGATAACAAAAATAACATTATTTTCGAACTTTTTTTTTTTTTTAAATCAAGGTAAGTAACCTTTCTTCTACAAAACTTTTCTGAAGAAGAATTGATTTTTTTTTTCTGAAAAGCTAAATTTTAAAGCTCTATTAGTAGACAAACAAAGAATGCCAAGCAACTCGGCATTGACAAAATGGTGGCATGTCAGATTTTATGAGTGTTGATGGCTTCGAATTTGTACCATTACGAAATGATGGCATGTCAGATTTTATGAGTGTTGATGCTTCGGAATTTGTATCATTACGAAATGGTGGCATGTCAAATTTTATGAGTACTTCGGAATTTGCACTATTATTTCAGTTTTGTTCATCGGGGGGGGGGAGGGGGGGGCAGTCGACCTTGTAGATGGGGACATTAAAAGCATGTCATACTAGAAACTTTTTTTTCCCCTCAGATTACAGATTCAACCAAGCTTGAAGATACCATAACTGCAAGATGTAACATGACAGGTCACAGATATGCCTGCCTTGCAAAAAACGATCTTAATACAAAACCCAGCATCCAGCATACAAATGTCACAATAAGTTGTGAGTATTGTAAGATTGTGAGGGTGGAGGTAAATAGAAGGCAGACAGAAGAGCTATTTTGTTTTCGCTGACATTAAGGATATGAAGATGCCAATGTTTTTTTTTCACTGTTGGCTATATTAGGTTTTATACCTCTCATTAACTTATTCAGGGGTCCCTTGCCAAAATACTTTCCACACATGTTGTTAAGCTCTTCCTCCAAATTTTGACACAAAAAATATGCCTCTAAACCAATTAACTTTAACAATTAACAGTGCGTCTTCGACTTTGAGTCTCAAAAGCAACAGTGTCTCTCGCATGAAAAGGTGAATCGCTTTGCCACTTTCGTTTTGGTTTGTGTCATTCCAATGAAACAAAAAACAGGACCAGTCCACGTCTCACTCAGAAGGTAGAACACGAACGAAAATTGTAAAGAATTGTTGGAATGCCATTTTTTGTTCCGTTATGTATAAGTCATAAGTCACAAACTGGTCCTAATTGGGGGGACAGCGCTGTTCCTGATTGTCTCCTAAATATTTAAATAATGGATTTTTCCATATCCCAATGACCTGTTCCATTCTTTAAATTGACGTTTATGCTCATGACGTCACTACTATTGTGGTGTCTGCAGCCAATTCGGTGTTTTGAGACCAAATGCCTCAAATATGGTGGGTGTTTAGAGAGGCTGACGTTGAGAAAAATAATTAATTTTTAGCGGTTTTTTTTTTGTTTTTGTTTTTCAGCTTAACCGATATGTTTGCGCACAGTGATGTGTGTGAGCACAATAATTACAAAAAGAGGAGCTTTGTTAATGTTGTAGATGTAGTTTGGTGGTTTGCTTCGCACGATAACGCCGCAAATTTGCGGGTGCTTTGACTAGTATGAACGATCAAATGGAATCGTGTGAGCCGCCTGTTCAGGAAACCCACTACAGACTCCCCTATTGTAGATTTTAGAGCATTCCTAAGGTGCGATCTACTCTTTTCTGGTTAAGTAACTCCGCAGGTAAAGTACAAAATAGTGAACCTTTTTCTTTATTTCTTTCTTATCTTAGAAAAACTCTATCTCAAAATACCGCTGTTGCTTTGCCGCCATATTTCACATATGTACCGGAGACACACTGGGACACCTACTTGCGGAGGGATTTTAATGTCTCAAGAGTAAGTTACATGGAACCAAGTGAAAGGTCTGTCTTACTTTGAGTCAATGTTGGAAACACAGCGCCTCTGTAGCTATAAACATAAATGATAAGTGTGTGAAATCTGGAGTTGAAGTAACAACTCTATTTTGAGAGTACGTTTCCTTAAGAAAACCAACCAAATTAGAACAATGTATTTGATTGGCTATTCTGTATATTCTCTCATTTTAAGAGTATAATTTATTATCTTCTAAATTCATTCATTGGTTCTTCCTTCCTTCCTTCCTTCATTAATTTATTTATTTATTTTTACTTACTGTAAGGTCATGCAGAGTACTGCGACGCCACAGAACCCAAGCCTCGATTTGAAGTTGTGATCAACAGCACAGCAACCATAAAACTGTGTGTTCTAGCACGTCCAAGACGAGGTTACTTTTACCTTCTCAGAGGTTGGTGCTGTTACACACGCCCAAATCTTTTTGCTATATTTTACTGTGTACTCTCCATTGCCATCACTCCAGCCCTAATTCACCATCCCATTCACCAGCAATGGAGATAAGCATCTGATCTTAAAAAAATATGCATTACTTTTAATAGCACATAACAAGTAGAGGTTTTTGCTGTGTCTCTTCGTTTGACCCACCCCCATGAAAAGCCACTTGAGGCCTCAGGCTATTTCAAGAGAACAGGGGGCTAGCTCAATGGCAGCCCCTATCTCTGACCCGAAATAGTGTTGCTTTAATTTAACCTAAACTGGCCAGGGACGTGACAAATGCATTAGAACAGGCCACAGCTAATGTCAGTGGACCCTTGAGAGGGAGAAGAAAATGATGTGATAAATAGATCACCTTTCCTTGTAAATCCAACCGCAGTGACCTCAAAATTAATGCGCGGTGTGTAACCTGGTTTGACCCACAAACTGACATATTTTCAGTGAGAAGGTAATATTCAAAACCTGTTGATGCAGTTCCATGCCCCTCCATGCCTAGGCTAGTGTTTAATTGGCAAATTTGTGGGGTTCTTAAGGTTACAGACCTGTAACAGGATTGGACCTTTTTTTTCCTCTATGGGCTATATTAACATTTTGAGCTGCCGTCTGAATCCAAAGATTTAGCTTTCACCCAGACCCATACCAGATTGAAGCTCATTATGTGGCCCAAATTTTAAGACTCACCCAACCCTAGCAAGCCCGATGAAATTTTGAGCTTGGTTGCTATTTGTAAACAGAGCCTACATTTTTCACTGGTCAACGCCAAACCCCTCCTCTTCCGCCTGAGCACACCCTTGACCTGGCAGTTCCAGCCCAGGGCTAAATAGTGCCTGGTAAAATAAAGTAAAATGGACACAGATTCCCATGATATCAAAATTTCCCCCCTGGAGCCCTTATTACTGGAAGCAGGGCATGCCAAAAGAGGGAAAAGGGGAGATGAAATATACCCCCTAAGTCGTAAGACCACAAAGTGAAAGTAGACTTACAGGCCTGTAACCTAGAAGTGACCCTACTAGGTTGGAAAGAAAACAGTTGTCAGATACATTATTAATAATAACAATGATATAGTGCATTTGTATAGCGCATAATTCCCTAGATGGGCTAGAAGTTTAGAACTATGTACACTCTGTCAAAGACTCACATACATTCAGTTTAAAGGTGTACTACACACTTTAAGTGCACTTTACACTTTAATATAATGATAATGACATTTTGGACCTCACTCAGTTTTCAGATATGTTGTAAACGGAACGTAAAGTACAATCAATGGACCAAATGTAAATTACCAGGAATTATCAAAAGAAAATTTTGCGTAAGAAAGGATGGAATTATGTTCTTACTTTTTTCATCATGGATATTACTATTAATTGAGAGCTTGCGCATTGACGATACCATCGTAAGAATTTACATTATCTGTACATGTTGAAGGCTTCTACGGTGCATGACTTTGTTATGTATTTCATTTGTAATATTATGTATATATACTGTATATTGTTATATGTGTTTCTATTATTAATGAGATGTATAACAATGTATGACAATTTAAAACAATTTCCTACAGGGTGAATAAAGTCGTATTTTCATTTTCATTTTCATCCAGTATCGATGCACCAATTTAATATTCTTGAGATGGTAAGAGATCCCATCGTTAATGCGCAAGCTCTTAATTCTTTCAGGTATTGTGTCTTCAAAAGACTACAGAGGAGCACCAGTTGTGAATAGAGATAAATACCAGGTGACATTTGAGTACACGAACGAGACACGAAACGAGGCTGAAATCACCATAACCTTCGAGGAGTTGACGATTACAGACCTGGGAAATTATACTTTGTATTCAGCGTATAGGAGTAGACCCTCTAATTACGGAAGTTACCTGCATTTTGAACTAATGGCCTACGGTTAGTGTGTGTCAGTGCTTGTCTGTGTTGTGTACTGGTGCTTGTGTTGTGTGTAGCCTACATCAAGCATGATGAATGTGTAATTTATGTATAATTTCGCTGTGTTGTCACCACTGTCGTTACCGTCATTACTGTTAGACCAGTGAAAAGTTCAAACTTTCATGAGCATTTTCCGAAACAATATTTTTTTTTTATTCTCTATCCCACGGGGAGTAATTCTAGGGTTGCTACCAATTTTCCTGTTAGTTGTAGCAGGAAACATCATCATGGTACTCCGGACATGTCCACAGATCATGCCAATATTCTACATGACCCATTTGGCTGCCATATTGATTTTAAAGATAGTCCTCATATGGTAAAAGGCAAGGAACAAATTTTAATAGTGTAATATCTCTGCGCCTATGGATGTTAGGGGGAGGCACTATCCTTATCCAGAGACTGTAATGCACATGACTTGGTGTGCAACTTACCCATGAGTGCACTGAATTTCTATACAAAATTGCACACCAAAGTGCTGAATGGTGCATTCTTCTCCCTCAAGGGTGATGATCTTAGAACAAGTGTCATTAGCTATGACACCAGTTGTTCGACACCAGATATCACCCACATATCTTAGACACCTTTATGCGTGATCCTATGAAGGCTTTTAAAAAAAAAAAATTGTCTTGACGCAGAATTATCTGAAACTATAAACACCCTTTAATGTTAAATGTAATAACTATTTATCTAGACAGGAAACTCGGGAAAAGCCTTCATAGGATCATGAATAAAGGTGTCTAAGAGACGTGGGTGAAATCTGGTGTCACACAACTAATGCCATAGCTAATGACACTTGTCCTAAGATCATCACCCTTGAGGGAGAAGAATGCACCATTCAGCACTTTGGTGTGCAATTTTGTATAGAAATCCAGTGCACACATGGAGATAAGTTGCACACCCAGTCATGTGCATTACAGTCTCTGGATAAGGGTAGTGCCTTCCCTTAAAAAAAACATTTTTTTTTTGTATGGCTTGTGTTCAGATTATCATTTTCGAGAACTGTGAGGTCATAAAAGCTGTATAGTTAAATGTCAGATTCCGCGAAATAAGCTTACGGCACGGCGAAATCGGGCACTCCAGCAAAGAATTCCTGTTGAAGCATTAAGGAATGCGTGAAACTGAATCAGAATTTCACCCCGTGATTTCGGAGATTGTTAAGGGGTGGCACTACCCTTTTCCAAAGGATCTAATGTACATGACATGATGTACAACTCGTCACCATGAATGCAGTGGATTCCTATGCAAACTTGCACACCAAAGATGCAAAATGGTGCCTTTTTCTCCTCCAAAGGTGATGATCCTAGAGCAGCTGTCATTTGCGATGGCACCCCTTTTTTTTTTATATCCCTATTTTCATCCAGGTCCCTTAGACATATTTAGAGGGTTTTCCTGATTTTTTTTTTTTTGTCTGGATATAAAGTTATTTTATTTATCATCAAAGATTTTCTAGCTTCTGAAAATTCTGCGTCAAGACTGAAAATCCAAAAAAGCCTCCATAAAATCATACATAAAGGTATCTAAGAGACATGGGTGAAATCTGATGTCAAACAACTCGTGTCATCGTTAAAGACACGTTCTAAGATCATCACCCTTGAGGAAGAAGAATGCACTATTCATCACTTTGGTGTGTAATTTTGCATAGAAAGCAAAAGCACTCATGGGGTTAAGTTGCGCACCATGTTATGTGTATCACAATCTCTGGAAAAGGGTGGTGCCTCCCATTTAATTTGAAACGGATTCCCTATCCAAACCCAACCCAGAGAATTTGAATCACAGTTTATTCAGATGTCTTATCGACCAGTATCTCTCCCATGTTTTTTGTTGTTGTTGTTGTTGTTGTTGTTGTTGTTGTTGTTGTTGTTGTTGTTGTTGTTTCGGCGAAAGAAACGATTATAAGCTTGAGTATGCTTATTATGGTGATGTTAGACAAAATGTTTATGGAGACCTTTTACAGTAAATCTATGTAAAAAAAAAAATTGAAAAGATCCATGTATTCTCGAAAGTTTTTAACGATGTCCAGGTTAGCAAAATATCAACTTTAATTTTTAGACTGTGAATCTATCAACTCTTTTACATTCCGGACTTACCAGTGTAAACATTTGTTTGAATCATCATATATTTTCCTATCTCTTACCCGCGCTGTGCATTCTATTTAATCCTGTAATGATCATTTTTGGAGTTGATGTAAAGTAATTCTTACCTAGTAGAATAAAGTCTCCCCTAGCGGCTGTGCCCCGGTTGTAAAAAGGACGTTCCTATTCTATTCTATTCTATTCTATTCTATTCTATTCTATTCTTTCCGATCAGCAGCAGCAGGATGGCCTGCAAATGGATTGCCTTATTGTTTTGCCAATAAAAAGTAATCCTTGGTCAAGTGTCTGATCATATATCTCCCTGTCTTACTTGTCTGAAAGTCTCACTAATACTTCCTGCTCATTATGTTACTTTTATGTAGTTAATATAGTTACTTCGGTTCTCTTTCTCTCTCTCTCTCTCTCTCTCTCTCTCTCTCTCTCTCTCTCTCTCTCTCTCTCTGAGCACTCGCTCTTCTCTCTCTTTTTTGTGTACTTGCAGATGTGCAAGTTGAAAGAGACGAGTGTGCGTCGTGTGTGTATGTGTGAATTGTGTATGTTTGTGAGTGTGTGTGTGTGTGTGTGTGTGTGTGTGTGTGTGTGTATGTGTGTGTGTTTGTGTATGCGTGTCTGTTTGCCTGTCTGTCTGTCTTGCTCTCTCTCTCTCTCTCTCTCTCTCTCTCTCTCTCTCTCTCACACACACACACCCACACACACAAGAAAATTTTCCATTCAGCTGACTGATTTGCTTGACATTCCTCTCCTCTCACACAACAGAAGATGATGTCGTTGTCAACGAGGATGGTAATGGTGGTGCAGTGGTTGGTGCTCTTGTCGGGCTGGTTGTCACGGTGATCGTTGTGGTGCTTGTAGTGATATTAGTCCGGAGGTAAGTAGTCATGATAGGTGAAGAAAGAAATCAATAAT
>JAWQUT010000718.1:88772-105373 GCA_033807755.1 Ellobium chinense
GGGGGGGGGGGGGTGATCGGTCATTTGGTTTCCTTGTAGCCTGATGCCAATCTTGGTGGAGGAAAACGAAACGGTTTTCAATTTCTGTATGTACAAGCAAGATCAACATCAGCCTAACGGAAGGCGAAACGGGTGACCCTTAGCACACGCCCTGAAAAGCCACTTGACGCCTCAGACAGTTCAAGAGAATAAGGGGTTAGCTTATTGGCAGCCCCTATATTTTCAAACCTTTGACCTGGAATAATGCTGCTTTTATTTAACTTAAACTGGCCAGGGAAGTGACAATTAATGCACTAGAACAGACAGACCACAGCTAAGGTCACTGGGCCCATGGTAGGGAGAAAACAAAATGATGTGATAAATAGATCACCCTTCCTTGTAAGGAAGTGACCTCAAAATTAATGCGCATGTAACCAGAAGGATCCATTCCATTGCGGAAAAAAAGACACATTAACAACGTTTACTTCCTTTCTACAATCGCCTCTCAACCCACCCNGGTCATTTGGTTTCCTTGTAGCCTGATGCCAATCTTGGTGGAGGAAAACAAAACGGTTTTCAATTTCTGTATGTACAAGCAAGATCAACATCAGCTTAACGGAAAGCGAAACGGGTGACCCTTAGCACACGCCCTGAAAAGCCACTTGACGCCTCAGACTAATTCAAGAGAATAAGGGGTTAGCTTATTGGCAGCCCCTATATTTTCAAACCTTTGACCTGGAATAATGCTGCTTTTATTTAACTTAAACTGGCCAGGGGAGTGACAATTAATGCACTAGAACAGACAGACCACAGCTAAGGTCACTGGACCCATGTAGGGAGAAAACAAAATGATGTGATAAATAGATCATCCTTCCTTGTAAGGAAGTGACCTCAAAATTAATGCGCGTGTGTAACCAGAAGGATCCATTCCGTTGCGGAAAAAAAGACACATTAACAAAGTTTACTTCCTTTCTACAATCGCCTCTCAACCCATTCTTTCGCAAAGCTTTCGAAATTATAAAAAGGGAAGTAACCTCAAATACTGTGCAGGCTTTTTATTATTGTGTTTGTCTCCCTTCGATTCTTGGGTGCATTGCGGTCTTTGGAACGTATTGTTTTTTCCTCTTTTGGTCTTATTAACATTTTGTGTTATTCTACAAATACCGCTGTGATTTCGGGAAATGTCTCTCATGGAGGTTAATGTCTTTCTTTTGCCCCATCTTTTAAGGTGAAGAAAAAAAAAAAGGAGGGGGGGGGGGGGGGGGGGGGTGTCAACGCCCAAAAATTTTCACAAATCTCTTTCAAATAACGGCATCTCAAATTCTGATTTATTTGGTCACTAAATTTTCATTAGGCTGGTTTTGACCGCGTGCTAATACATAGGCCTACACACTTTGTTTTTTTATAAATCTAGAAAGCTCAAATTGTACCTGAAACTTGAAAATTGGATGCTTTATGTAGATCACAGGTCACGTTACATATTTCTACACCCTGACACTGGCAGGCAGGGCTCCTTATTTGCCATGGTCTCAGAGTGAGATTCAAAAGCGTGAGCGACGGAGAAATAGTTCTTGTTGAGCAAGCTTGTGATAGCAAAACAGAGCTGGGAAGTAAGAGATGACTGGCGTATTTTTGCCTTGCAGGTATGAAAATGCCAATGTTTTTTTTTTCACTGTTGGCTATATAAGGTTTTACACCTCTCATTAACTTAAACAGGGATCCCATGCCAAAATACTTTCCAAATATGTTTGTTTAGTTCTTCCTCCAAATTTTGACACAAAGAAAAATGCCCCTAAACCAATTAGATTTTGAGAACTTAGGCAGTGAAGCAGACAACCTAGTATTTTAGGCCTTTTCACTTAGTAAACAAGATAACCTCACCTACCTAACAACAACCATAAAGTTTATACTTGAGTGACTAAACCTCACCTATTCTGAGTCTACAAATGTATTTGCACCTTTCTAAGCCTTTGAAATTCAAATCCAACCCCTCCCCCCCTCCCATTGGCCAGTTTTCTGATTTTATAGGGGCTATTTAAAATTGCATATTTTTATGTCAGGTGCTGTTGGCATTTTCATACCTTTAAGCCTTGCAGAAAACGTTTCTTTCAGCTTTTACAGATCTTTTATATTCGCCTTCTTCCGAAAGTTGCTCGGTAATATTTAGCTTTAATTACAACATGCTGTGGAATAGTCTATGTGTAGACTATGAAGCAATAAACCAGCAAGAAATCTGGGTAATTATGTAGATGTTACTTTCTGCCCTTGTACGTTAATGTACAAACACTATCCTTTCCAGAGATTGTGATGCACATAACATGGTGTGCAACTTCTGCCCATGAGTGCACTGGATTTTATGCAAAATTACACACCAAAGTGCTGATTGTGCATTCCTCTTCCTCAAGGGTGATGATCTTAGACCAAGAGTCTATAGTGATGGCATCAGTTGTTTGATGTCAAATTTCACCCATGTTTCTTAGATACCTTCATGTATTATTCTATAGATGATTTTTTGGATTCTCTGTCTTGACGTAGAACCTAACAACACCCTTTGATGAGAAAATAAGTAACTTTATCTCCTGATAGACAATCAGAAAAAGCCTCCATAGGATCATGCATAAACATGTTAAGAGACGTGAATGATATCAGGGATTAAAAAACACAAAAAACAAAACTGGTGCCATCGCAAATGACAGTTGCCCTAAGATCACCACCCTTGGGGACGAAAAATGCACTGTTCAGCACTTTGGTGTTCTAGTTTGCATAGGAATCCACTGCATTCATGATGATGTTGCACACCATGTCATGTGCATTACATCCTTTGGAAAAGGTTAGTGCCTCCCCTTAACAAAACAATTATGGTAGATAGCACTATCTTCTGTGGCAGCAAAATAAGTACAAGAAGTTCTCCGCTAAGAAAACTCCCTCAATGCCCGACTGTGATTATGTATGTTTTATGTTTGTTGTTATTGAATTACTAATGTTGTTTTTGCCACCCTGCTGCTTCTCTCACTGCTGATGCTGCGGCTGTTGTTTTGTTTTTTTATTGTTGTTATGTTAGTGTTGCTATTGTTATTTCGTTAATGTTGTTGTTGTAACTGTTGTTTTTCTTGTTGTTTTGTTAGTATTATTATTATTATTTCATTAATATTTTATTATTTATTATTGTCGTCGTTGTTGTTGCTATTGTGGTTGTTGTTGTTCTTCTTCTTCTTGTTGTTGTTGTTCTTCTTGTAGTAGTTGTCGTTGTTGCTGCTGTTGCTGACGTTGTTGTTGTTGTTGATGATGATGATGATGATGATGTGGTTGTTGTTGATGATACGAGGGAGAACAGAAAAGGGCAAGAAACCTGCAACTCTATAATACACAGCTGAATAAATGAACAAAACTTCATAAAGTTTAGAACCCTGTGCATGCTGTGTGTCTTCGTGAGTTGCGATTAAACAAAACAAAAAAAAAAACAAAACAACAAAAACAAAACCGAAACCGTCCAGTGACTTATTCAAAGACGGCGTCTATGCTTTTAAACAGAGAAGATAATACTCTGAGATCTGGAAATTGCTGTCCTACAACAGAGCTTGCAATTAAGAGGGTCGGGCTACATTAGAACTAACTATGAGAGAAGTACAGTGAGTGACACCTCCTCCCCCTTCCCCCCGCCCTCCCCCCAAAAAGGGGGAGCATAGAAAGAGTTGCAATTAAAAGATTTGAGGACATCCAGTTAGTTTATATAAGAAAATGTAAAAGCGGTTGATTGGAAAATGTTGCAAGTTAGAGGAAAATATGATTAGCCGGAGTCAGCTGTGCGTTTATGCGACTCGAGCAACATGTGTTGCAGTCTATATAATGAGCTATGACAAATATTATTATACCATCTCGCATTCTCATATACATTTGAAAGCATGTGCATTAACAAAGGAATCTCTTATCATTGTAAAAGTTACATTGACTCTACTTGTTGAACGCTACTAAGGCTGCATTCAGGTTCCGATGTACTACTGTAATTCTTAAGACGGTAAGGGACCCCATCGTTAATGCGCAAACTCTCTATTCGTCATGTTCTCCTTTCTCTCATTCACACACACTGTAGTGCAAAAAGCATTTCTGTTGCATTTAGTGTGAGGTGATACATAGACAAACAAATACACAGCCTCGACCACACGTTCACACGAAGGACTGATTTCTTTTTGTTGCTACTTCGCAGGCTTAAACCTTCACTAACAAACCTCTCTTCTCTTTCCTCACCCCCTGGGCTGCTGCATAGAGACAGTTCTTACTTGGCATAATATGCAGCCTTGAATTTAGCGTGTAATGTAATTGTTATGTTAATGTAATCAAACCTTTAGATCTGGGGCAGAGAAAATGTCAATTCCATCGTGCACAAATGTTATAATATACACACTGTATAACATATGATGGGTTAATGGTGCACTAGACCTCATCCCGTACTGTTTCTCGTTCAAGTGCAAGCAAGTGTAGCAATGTCATCCTTGCTCCGGTGCACAGCTTAGAATGACAGGAACGGAAGGGTAAGGAAAAGGTGGTAGTGGGGACGAGGGGGGGATACGAGGAGGAAGGAAGGGGGGGAATGAGGGGAACCGAGTAGACTCTGAGGTAGCAAAATGGCCTGAGCGATGCTGCAAAATCATCACTCACATAGCACGCATTTTGAAGGAATTTGGACGCAGCGTACTTTATTGAGACACGAAAGAAGAAGAAATGGAGATGGGTGATGGTTTTCGGGCCTCATGATGCCCCTAGGAGCCACCAACTCAAGCCCCGGCATTGAATAATTAATATTTGTCTAGACATGTATCAGATACATAAGTTTAGCATCCACCAGGGAACACTGCGATGCGTTCCGTCTGCAATATTGTTGTACGCTTTTTCATCCAATCGGTGCCCGCCGATCATGGCACGCCCCCAGCCAGAGTTCAAGGTCTTGCCTCCTCCATCTGTGTCGGCACACGCGATCGACCTTTGTGGCATGTAAAATAATTATCGTTACTTGGATATGGTGCAGAACTTAGAAATAAACAAACAAACAAACAAACAAAAAGGGCAAGCTAAACTTCTCAGGTAAACGTTCTGTCATCATTGTAACAATTATCGTTATCGTCCTCATTACTTACAAATAATATCTCGTCATATTTAAGGTCCAAGAATTTGAAACAACTATCTATTCCTCCATCCAGCTTAAGGAGGTATGGTGGTAGAGCTCCCCTCTTCCCTCCCCCACCCCCATCCCACACTATTCTGGGATTTTAATTTGGAACGCATAGCCACAAACGATTTCGAAATGCGACCAGCCTTGATTCGTTTAAACACCAGTTGAAAGCACCTGTGCATAAGATATCTGCCAGAGTAGAAACCCCACCTTCACCAGAAATAATTGCCTTCTTTTATGAAGTTTAAATATATAATTATGTAACCGGGTGGCAAGGTATCTCTTGCATTATTATTGGGGAGGAATGTGAGTCCAGTTTGATCTTAGATGATGTTACACGAGAAATGTGATACTAGGGATTTTAGCCAAATTACTGTGAAGGATTAAGTTTGAGAGAAAATACCGACAAAACCTACACTAGAAAATTTCCTGTCCCTACCAGGTCTCTCAGCTTGCAAGTTTGAATGTGCTGCCACTACACCACAGGGACGCTAACTACACAGCAATCTAATTCTTAAAGGTATGAAGATGCCAATAGCACCTGGCCTAAAAATAATCCCTATAAAATCAGAAAACTGGCCATGGGGAGGGGGGGGGGGGGGANATGGGGGGGGGGGGGGGGCGGAAGGGATTGGATTTTAATTTCAAAGGCTTAGATAGGTGCAAATACATTATGTGTAGACTCAGAATAGGTGGGGTTTAGTCACTCAAGTATAAAATTTGTGGTTGTTGCTAGGTGGGTAAGGTTACCCTGTTTACTGAGTGAAAAGGCCTAAAATATTAGGTTATCTGCTTCACTGCCTAAGTTCTTCAAAGCTAACTGGTTCAGGTGCATTTTTCTTTGTGTCAAAATTTGGAGGAAGAGCTAATCAACATATTTGGAAAGTATTTCGACACGGCACCCCAGGATAAGTTAATGAGAGGTGTAAAACCTAAAATAGCCAACAGTGAAAAAAAACATTGGCATCATCATACCTAAATACTTACTGTCTGAATAAGTTCCTTAACTTCCACGTGCGAGCCTAGTGTTCACCCATGACACCGACACATTTCCCGACTGCTCACACTTGTAATACACAGTGAGTGTGTGTGAGTCTGAGAGTGTGTGTGAGTTTGTAATACAATTTGTACGCCCGATAGTAAGCTTAGAATATGGTCCGTACATCGCCTCGAGCTTTTCGGGTGTGAGGTGCTATAGAAATCCTCCTCCTCCTCCTCCTCCTCCTCCTTCTTCTTCTCCTTCTTTCTCTTCTTCTTCTTATTATTATTATTTCATTATTATTATTATATTATCATCGTGTCATGATCTTTACTGACATCATTATGTATAAATAGGCTTACTTGTATACCTACCAATTACATTTCAGTTAAAGAACGCTAAAGTTAAAAAAAATAAGCTTATAATACAATTTAAAAATCACAGTAGGTGCCAGGTTTTCTGGATACACAAAGGAATTCGAGATCGTTATGATGTACATGTCCTTCTGACTGCATTAGTTAAATTAAGAAACACATTTTATTTTATTTATTTATTTCTGTTAATAATAAAAATTTACTCTATCTCAGGTTTTCTTAAGATATTACAAGTCATCATACGTCAGAATTAAACGTATCTGAGAGCTTGTGCATCGCCAACGGGATCTCTTACCATCGTAAGAATTACGTCAGTGCATCGATGCTGAATACATCCTAAATGCGTTCAACAAAAAGAGTTATAATATATCAACTTGAGCATTAACGATGGTATCTCTTATCATAGTTAAAATTACATTAACTCTGCATTTTGAACCTCCTTAAGCTGCATTAAGTTTTGATGCACCAATGCTTATCATACAAGGTAAGAGATCCCCTTGTTAATGCGCAATCTCTCAAATGTAATTTTTACGGTGGTACGAGCCTGTTCGGCCCAGGCTGAAATCTGCAACTGGCCCGGGGATGATCTAGTTAAAGTAATATAATGACATTTATAATCAACCTGGGCACTAGTATTAAAAAAAAAAACAACTCCGAACAGGGTCACCTTGCCCCAGCGGACACTAAACAATACCATGTCAGTCAGGCATTTAATATTCACCGCCTCTAGGGCGTGGAAGAAGACGGACACAGCAGGCCTCAATTATATATTTTTTATAAAAAAAAAACAACATTTGTTGAGCCCAAGGCCTATGTGTTGTCAAAAAGCAGTGTGCATAGGCTTATAGATCAATTTATGCTTCAGGGATGAGAAAACAGCTTCGAAGTAACTTTATGTTAAAAGATTATATCCCTCTACTTTGATGTAGGTAAACAGTCATTTTAAAAGCTCCAGAATCATAATCAACGGAACAGTAGCAGAGATTTGGGTGAGACATTAACATCAAACAACAATAATTAAGTAACAAAAGCAATAGCAACATAATAAATGTGCGCATTTCAACCATTTTTTTTTTTAAAGTGAGTTAAATTATTCGAAGTTGTGTTGTTTTTTTTTTCATTCTCAGTGCCTAAAAACGAAGCTTTTCGTCTTTAATTTCCATCGCAGTTATTGCCAAAACGTGCATTTTTTTTTCCACTTCAGCGCTGGAACAGGTACCGGTAAGCAGCTGATGTTCTGCCATTTAGCCTTTAACCCCAGCCTTCACCAAGACTCGTCCTCGAATTCAGGTCAAGTTACTCTGCACCCTGAAAGTGGAATACGCCTTGCCTTTACAGTCTTACTGCAATGCAGATACTTTGGCTGAATGCATGGACAGATATGCAAAGATATAACTTTAGTGTCTTCAAAAAGTTAAGTCCTTTCGTCTTCAAATTGTTACAAAACTCGCAATAATGACGACCCCAGCCAGGTCATCGACTAGGTACTGAAGTAGGTCACGGCATGGTTCGGTCAAATGACATCAGCCCACCTTAACCAATGAAATCACTCCTTTCAACACTCCCCCAGCAAGCCTACATACGGGCTCTTTCGCTATCAGCTGTTTAGTTGGACTCGAAGTCGATGTAAAAAAAGAGACTCGATACATAATAAAAGGTTTCTAAATTAATGAAATTATGACAACTTTTCACAGTTCAAGTTCTCTTGGGTGGCAAATTAAATTCGCATTATTATATGGATGTTCTTAAAGCTTTCCCCAAAATGTGTTTCTCGCTTTTAAAACTCTTATAGTGATTGGTGTAAGTCTGTCCGGTTATCGATACACAGGAATTTCAGAATGGTACTCGTTGTTTGAGTAAGGCTCGAGAAAGAGGAGTGTGTGGTTGTGGTTTGACGCGGCTTCTTAGTCGCCTGAGCCAGGTGAATAAGACTCTGATCACCATTTCATCTTTGGATTCCCTTACAGTGTGAATTGGTGAGTAATTTGATATATCATTTGTCTATATTTGTCCTTTATATCGTCTGCCAAAGCTACCGGTTTTGTGTGTGCCCGATCTCTTTCTCTCAGTCTTCTACGCTCGCCATTATTGCTATTTTAAGATCAAGGTTGCGGCTGGTCGAGGCAAGCCATCAGCTGATAGAGTTGAGTACTGGCTTGGACAAGGTCTGAGACTACAAAGAGCTCATCTTTCTTTTCTTTCCCAGCTTGCTCTGGGCGAGCAAAATATGAGTCTGGGAAAGCTGATCTCATAGGGCTGTGGATACAGACTTTGGTTTTTACCAGACGCACTTGTCTGAGTTTGAGGCGTCTTAGGCCACAGTACAAATCATTATCAGTTCTTGCCTTTGGCCTAGCTTTGGCTTTGGTAGACTAATGAATTCGGTGAAATGCGCACAAGAAAGGTGCTCGCGCAGAACTATGGCGGACACCGACCAGGAGGGGGAAAGGGAGGAGGATGGGATGAAAGTTGAGAGGGGGTGTGTCTGCTTTTTTTAAATTTTAGTCTTTCTTCCCATCGCACCTCCCCATTGCCTTCACCACCTCCCAGGCAACCTAATTTTTGAAGAAATAATAATCCAGTAACTTATTGAATACATTATGTTCACAAGTCTTTAAATTGGTAACTGACAGGTTTCATGCCAAACCTTTCGCACAAGACCTGATAAGAAATTAATATAGTTTCGGGGAAAAAGTGATGTGCAATTTGACATGTGTGAAAATTTTCTGCACAACTAACAAACAGCGCAATTGATTATTGACTAGTTTTGTCATGTGGGGGATGATCAAGTTTTGGCAAGGTCGATCAGACAACCAGGCTGTCCATTACACTAGTCAATTCTCAATAGCAGTTTGTTTGGTGTCAACTTTTGCTTAATCGTAACATATTCTCAGATACAGGATGTTCTTTTCCCCTTTTAAAACTACTTTAAATAATTCACAACTCCTTTTAATCACACAATTATTTGTGCCCCCAAGCTGTTTTAATTAAATGGTGTCAGCATTAATCTGCTGTGTAGATAAGAGATAAGACTGGAATTTATGCAGATACCGATAAGGGGCAGCAGCTGCAGTGCTCCCATGTAGAATAATATGTCTCTCTTTATGCTGCTGTGAATTATAAACAGGTTATGTACATTTTCGTGCACATTGCTATGCAATGTCAGAGTCTTGAATTTCAACTTTGCCAAGTGTTACAGTTCTTAAGAAACATTTTATATAAAAGTTAATGGACATATCAAATATCATAGGATTTTTTTTTTTTTAAATAGTACAGCACACATGCAGTCTTAGGGCATGATTGGCTTGTCATGGGTCTCCAGTCTTACTGCTACTGTCTGCTGTTCATCTGTCTCACCTTGTTATTGTTATAATAAGTGATACGGGAGGAATTCCATATTTGTGCCAGAAAGATTTCCACATGCAACACACCGAACCACATACCCTAACCCTAACTCTAACCCTTGGGTTAGGGTTAGGGTATGTGGTTGGTTCGGTGTGTTGCATGCGGCCGCGGAAATCTTTCTGACACACATATGGAATTCTTCCCAGTGATACAGATGTTACTATGCTCTCATTCTTTATGTCATAGTGTTTTCATTTGTTCGTCATTAGTGATCCAGATGCTGTCATTCTCTCATTTTTCATGTCATGTTTTCTTTTGTTCGCCATTGGTGGTCCAGAAGGTGTTAGGCTTTTATTCTTTATGTCATTATGTTTTCATTCGTTTGTCATTGGTGATCCAGATGCTATTACGCTCTCCTTCTTCATGTCATGTTTTCTTTCATTCGTCATAGCTGCATTATAACATCCCTTAGGGCAGGGTGGCCCAGACCTGGGACCTGCCATAATGTTTCATATAGAGCACTCCACTGTTGATTTGAGATAACAGTAAAATATGTGTTTTTGGGCCGTGGGTGGCATTTTTGCAAACTATGACAGTTTTGCAGGTTTCAAACTGTACACGTCATAAAAATACTTAGCCAATGACGTTGACTGTCATCCTATTTTATTATGTCCTGTTATCTATGTCTCGTTTGGTATTTGTGTCAGAATCTAACATTGATTGATGATGGTAACCTCCATTGCCTTGAATTATTGATTTGCAGTCACCGCCCTTGTTTATGTTTTTGAATAATTGCGTTTCAGAGGTTCATGTCTTAAGGTTGATTACGTCAAATCTTTGCTAGATAATACCTCCCCATCTCCTGTTCCCCATCTTGAAGTAAAACACCTCCGTGCACCATTATATTATTTTCATTATGTTGGGATATCTAGATCTAATACATGTAAATGATACAGGATTACACGCCTCTCACTTAGAAAGTATATTTTTGTGAAGGAATGCAATGACTTTGTTAAGATGCATAGACCAGTGATAAGTTTGCATGATGTCATTGAGAAACCAAAATAGAAAGATACTAAACAAATCATGATGGCCAAAACAGAGATGTTGACTGTAGATAGATCTAATTCAGGATGAATACCATGAATCCTTGAACTTTGTTTGAGTGCTCCACTCTGCAACATTGATTGCCAATGACACTTCTAGGTTGGTTCCTGTATGTATATAATTAGATACTTGAATTTATTTTTTAACGCAGCTGTAATGCTTCTGTCCATGCGTGTTTGAAAAATGCATATAATCAGAGTGAAAATGAATACGCAGTTTTTCTTCATCTTCTTTCAAGTGTTAATTATATTAATTAGTGTCTTTAAGAGTAGGACTTTAAACCAGGTACAATCAAATTCTTCACTGTCCACATTCACATAGTGAATCATTTTTATAGTGGTTACAGTGCATAGATGTTTGAAAAGCTCCGGGCTGGTATAAGTTTATGGTCCTAAAAATAGAGACTAGTCTACACTTACCCTTTTACTACCCATCCCTGTTTTACTCTCTGGGTTGTTCTGCTTCTAATCAAGAGAAATTTGGAGTCATGGGGTCAGCTTGTATTGTTGGTGATCAGGACAAGCACCCACGCAGCTTTTGAGATTCAAGGGGCCCCACACAAGAAAGAAGGAGAAAAATATAAGAAGAGAAAAGAAAAGATAAGAGCCACAGACTAATTATTGCTGGAGCCAGCGAGAGATGGTTTTGTAGACTGGAAGGGCTGAGGGCGGCAGCGAATAAGTAGTCTAGTTAGGCTCGGCTGTGCGTGGGAAGAAATGGGGGAAAGTTAACGGATGTCCGGCATTCATTCAGATAGATAGATAGATAGATAGATAGATAGATAGATAGATAGATAGATAGATAGATAGATAGATAGATAGGTAGGTAGGTAGGTAGGTAGGTAGGTAGGCAGGCAGGCAGGGAGGGAATGAGGGAGGGAGAGGGGAGAGTCCGAACGTCACTATATTCCTCCTTATACAGGCTTCATAGTTACCAGAAAGACCAACAGCCCAGACATCATGTTACAGAATACAATAATTGTGTCTCTTCACTCATGATTATCGGATAGAGAGACGGCCAGAGAGAAGTAACGAGTGAGAGAGAGAGAATGATGATGCCTAATTACTGCCGTTATTTAACATTTTGACCCCGTTAAGCCTAACGACCGGCGGGCCGGCTATTCGTGGACAGTGGGCTGCCGCTGTGGCTATCAGACCTGGCCTTTGTAGGCTTAACATTAACAGGGCAGGTGAAACGAAACCGCTGTTTGTCGAGTCAGCGAAAACCGTGTTTGTGTTTAAAGGGAACTGTAACATTTCTCCTCAGTGTGGCTTTGGGCATCAATAGAATAAATACCACCACTACCACCTCCACCACGGCCAAACAACCACCACTTCCGCGGTCACCATCCTCACTAGTGTCTCTGTCCAACATTATATTCTTAACTAGATCTAGACTCTACGACATGAGACTGCAGCATGTTTAGAGAATTTTATGAAAAACGTGTGGCATCCCTGAATTTTGGTTCTTGTAGTTTTTGGGGTTTTTTTTCTGTACAGGGTGCCCGATGGTGTGTTGTAGAGGTTGTTGGTAATATTATTCACCAATTATTGTAGTTGATGTTGTTAATCAGTAATTGTGTAATATCGATTTAATTGTAACGGTAGACTGGTTTTGATTATGGTAGAATTCTTGTACATGTAATGGCGCATTCATTGTGGCGAACGCTTGTCTCCTGGTCAGAAAGGCTTTGCGTTGGAATTCTACTAGTTTCAGGGCCTTTCGGTGGCTTGATGCAGGAGCTTTAACTGTGCTGAAAAGGGGCTTTAAAAGTCTGAATACAAACTATAATCAACACTATATTATCGCCACCATGGCACATGTGACTGTTCAATAGCCTAGCATTTCAGAAAACACAAAAGCAAGTTAGATAAGAAACTGTACCACTTAAAGGACACTTTGAGTCAACTGGACATTTTTTTTTGTTTTTGTTTTGTTTATCTTTCGTGTCACAAGATCAAGAGGAATCGAGACTGCCAGATATAGATCCGAATAATTACTGTGTAAACATGCCCATTTATAACGACATGTTGACAGGTAGTACATTAAACATTATCGCTTATCATACAGAGAATTACGATATATGTAAGTCATGTGTGTGCTAAAACCTTTTATCTCTGATCGTAAACAGCACAACCGTCCGTTATTTAGATCTGTAATGATACACCACTATTGCACGGCAGGAGCAATGACACCGTACAAGGAACAAACAGTTAAGTTGACCTTGGCCTTGACGCGTGATCTCACCCTGTGGCTATGGCTAGTCTCATGAACCACCGTCAGCCCTCGGGGCATGGATGGACAGTCGAGGACATGGCCCTAGCCGTTGTTGTTAGAGCGAAAACCCACCACTCATCCGTTACCAGGGTCTGTGAGAGCAGCTTGTTTTCGCACAAGCAACATCTTTGCGTAGTTTGATGTACGTTACTTTGGATGACACTAAAGACAGATTTTATATCGTAGTGTCTGGTGATGAAGACTGTTTTGCTGGTCTTGAGATTGTTGGACTCTCTCTCGGGACAGCACCGTTATGGTGATGATGCAGTTCATTTAGTCTTAGATTACCGGTAGTTATCGAATCGGTGCTGTCATGAGAGAGGGCCTGACCATTACTACCTTAAATGCTTCCTCGTGTTACATGAAGATCCTGTCATAGTGTTGCTATTACTGCTGTAAACTGTTGTTAATGTCGTGAATAATATGTCCTGCAGCCAGTCAAAAAGTGACTTGGTAGCTTTTTTTTACTTCAAGAAGTTATTGATATGAAACTATGAACGTTTAATGCGTTGCTTTCGTCACTTGGAAAAGAAATTGACCCGTAATTATTCTGGTCCAAGATGTAGCGGTTTGAAGTGTCATAACTCATAAGGTCACCCACTTTCAGTGGAAATGATTCTGATGATATGTATAGCAATCGGTGAGCAATTTTACACTCTAGAGGTAACCTAATATGCATTGTAAAAACTTAGATTTATCTACAATACCTTGCTTAAACCATGGGCCCATTAAGTCAATGGTTTTCGTTGGTATAATAATGATGCTATGAACGAAAAAAAAAAATCAATCACAGACTGAGGTATTTATGTAGTTGGTTTGAGAGGTACTGGTCTCGTCGGTTTTATCTTTTGCCCTCTAGCTCTCTTCAGGTCCATCCTCCATTGGTCTGGTAAAACCTAACACATATGTCTGACTTTTATTTTTAGGATTTTTTTTTTTTTTTTTGNGCGGGAATAGGGAGTATACATTTCTACAACGGCTGATCTTTCTCTGACCTCCTGGAATTTTCTGGAGTTAAACCAGACAAATAAACCGGTCACCACATATTATGACAGAGTGAATCCAAATTTAACAACTTAGACCCCCCACCCTCCCAAAAAAAAAAAAAAAANCAAAAAAAAAAAAAAAATGGACATACACGCTTTTATTAGAGGGCATAATCCCATGTTAAGTCACCGCCAGATGTCAGAAGTCTCGACGCTGACCTTGAACTAGGCCAAGAACGTGTCCTTACCAGGAAAAAAAACAATGACGATCAGTTACTGTACGCAGTCAAGAATGTTGCTTAACCACAGGCAAGGTGTAGTGCTAGACCTTTACCTTTGTGCACTTAATCTGTGCATATTGTTATGTATGGAGGACTGGGATCACGTACAGAGATCGTGGTCCTGTCGTGTATGTAGATACTGATCTGGAGTACCGATGGTTTTCACAGATGGTTTTACCTCCAGCACTTGTTTCGAGATTTTTAAGAACAGGGTGTCTGTAGTTCCTGTTCACGTCTCATGCCACATTCAAGGATGACAAGAGTACTGAACATTGTTGGAAAAACCGAAAGTCAGATCTGGAGGAATGAAAAGAACCAACAGAACATTGGAATAAGAAAATACATTAAAACCATTGACAAAGCAAAAGGCCTGTATTTTGATCTTGGTGTCCGACAAACTTTACCGTCGGTTATTGCCATCCTAGCGCTTTCCATTGAGAAGTATGGTATACAAACTTACACACAACAATAGCCGTTTTGTCCACTGTGTGTAGCATTCTGGATAAAGTGTCCTTGGGACAACACACCCCTGAGAGCTTTACCATAAGGGTGGGTGTGTTCATGTCGAGGTTTGATGGTAAAATCTGACTGCCTGCAACATTGCAGTACATTTGGTGCAGACTTTTATCAAACAGCTGCAGCCTTTGATGATACCCTCTAAACTTAGAGAATACATCCGCACGGTACCCTTTGTTCAAAACAAGTTAAACTATTCAGTTCAATAAAAACTCATAAATGTAGCATTTAATATCTGAAGAAACTTTTTAGCACAGTGCACTAGGATGCCCTGCAACAAACTAAGTCCAGGCATCTTTTGAGCTGGTAAAAAATCCAGATCAAGGTCCAAAGAGTGCATCTTTCATTTACCTAGACAACGCATTTAGATCACTTATGCACCACGTTCTCCAGTCATGAGATCATGACACTGTATCATAAAGCCAATTTGCTCTACTTTGCCATTAAAAGAGCCTAATTGTCATACACCGAGGAGGTAAATATATCTAATTGAGAAAGTGTAGCGAAGCATATTTATTGCAGAATAAGGGAAAATGCTAAATAAAGCCTTTAATAGCCTCATGGCTGACTGCGCAATTAAAATATTATTTCTGCACGCCGTCAGCTTTTAAATGATGCACTTTTTTCAAACACTTTTGGAATACTCCACTAGACTACGTACATTTGAACTTGATTCTTTCGAATTAAAGGGGGTCACCCTGTTTCTTGTTAAGCATATTATTAGAAAATATCCACTGCGTTCACTCACGCAAGACGAGCCTTCTCAAGACGAAAACGTGGTAGACATTTTCTGTACTCTCATATCATCTATGTATCTTCACCTCTTCATATTCAGTGCTGCCAAATCAGATATAATGATGGAACCAAATCAGTATTGAAAAACCGCCCCNNNAGGGCCCCCCCCCCCAAAAAAAAAAAAAACAGAAAAAAAAACACCAAAAAAACCGTCAGAACCCTCAAAAGTAGCTAGAAAATTATGAAATTATTGAAAGCAAGAAATGACATACAAATAAAACAGTATTTCGTCTCGGTCTCAAAGTGTGCACTTTCATTTGGAAATAATGAGGAAATGTGTTGATATTCGATAAAATTCGACTCTTAAAAATTATACAGAGAAAAAAAAAAGAAAAGCTTAGAAGCCATGATGTTTAGAAAAAAAAAACAACAACAAACCGTCATGGCGCATGAAAAGTGGTCCAATTTGGCGCATTATGAGCCCGCCTGGCAACACAGTCTGTACTTGTAATAAATATTTTCTTTCCTGTCATCTATGTAGTCTATCTCTGCCACTCCCCAATCAAACTATGGCTTTTCCTGTCTTTAATTTTTCCTTCCACAACATCAACACGCGCGCCCTGATGATTTTTGCATGTACATAGGTTATGGAAAATGTCGTTGTGACCTATGGGATGTTGAACTGCAATTTACTTCACTCGATGTTTACAAGGCAAAAGCTAAACGAATAGGAGTGGTGAAACCAGGATAAGAAACAAAGAAAATGTCACCAAAGTACACACGATGAGGGACGGATATGAGATAAACATGAATTGGCATTGTTTTGGTGTTTTGTTGAGGATGGGGGATTGGGGG
>JAWQUT010000718.1:123434-135256 GCA_033807755.1 Ellobium chinense
GAGATGGAGTGGGGTGGGTGGATACACTCCCCAATTCAAATGACTATCTGGAAATGAATATCTTCTTGAAACGCTTGTACGGCTCCGGGGGAAGGGGTGGAAGTCTGATGGGGAAGTCGGTTGGTGGTTTTGGAGAGGGAGGGGTGTTACTCCCCAACTCATATGATCTGGAAAGAATATCTGGTAATAACTATGTTCTTGAAATGCTTGTCAGCTCTGGGAGAAAGGGTGGGGAGTCCGGTTGGAAAGGGGAGGCGGGAGGAGGCGGGAGGGCCAGTGCACTTTGTCATCAGATGTTTGTTCTTTGTTCTCTGTGAACAGTGTGTGATGCAGCCGGTTGGGCCTGGTTTGCTGTGGGCAGAATGGATCTGAGGTCATCTCGGAGGTTAAGGTCATTAAAAAAACAGAAAAACTGTCATCAGCATTGTTGGGTGAAGTGCTTGCCTTTTTACGACCTATGATGTTGCATAAATTATATCCTGATGACATGTTGTTGAGCTTTTGTGGCTCGAAGATGTTTGATTGCGGTATGTTCCTGGCGTGATAAGACGAAACAAGGCTATCTCGACACGCTGGTTAAGGGCGTAGATAGGACGCTTGAAACGACAGGAATGAAATTCACGGTGAGCTTAGGACCGTTTCATATCACCTGTTATTTTACAGTTATAAAAAGTTTGTCATTATCAGTTCCTTTGAACCAAACGAGTTATTATTTCTAGACTTTTCGAAATGACGGATTTAAAAGAGTTTTTTGCTAATGTGCGGTTTAGAGTGTGCGTGTACTTTTATTTGGAAAACATGTTTGTTGACAATTTGACAGTGTGGTTTCATTTTCACTTGCTCATACCTGTGTTCTTTGACCTTGGTTTTTTTTAGTTGAATATCTTTGGTATAGTTTGAGGAGGCAGGTGGTGTATGGGATGGAGAGGGGGTGAGAGAGAGAGAGAGAGAGAGAGAGAGAGAGAGAGAGAGAGAGAGAGAGAGAAAGAAAGAGAGAGAGAGAGAAAGGTGGGTCAGGAAAGTTCAGAAATAGATAACGATCTGACCGAGGCTGGCTACATATATGTCTAAAACGCTTGTTTGCGCAGATCCTTTGTGTGAAACCAGCCTCATTCGTCAAAACGTTTCAAGTTTCGCAACCATGACTGGGTCATATCATTATCACCTGAAGGATATTGCGAAATCAACAGTTTAGTGACAGAGTCTCATAAAGTGAGTGTTTTGGAGTGTGTAGGTCCACAAAAGTGACCACACCATGTGGGCATCAAAACTAGTCCACTGAGGTGTTCTGCCCGAGAAGGCTGAGCATGTAAGATTTCAACAGATATCAAAGTGAATATATCATCTGAAGTATAAACTAAACAGTTGACGTTTTGCCTGCTAAAAATCGCCTGTAACACGAGGAGACGTCTTACGTTTTTGCCCGTTGTTTGATAGTTGTCACGGTGCAAATGATTTCTTTGTCAAGCATCCATGAATAACTCTTTCGGCGATTTATTTATTGCTCAGTATCATACATGGCATAATATACAGCATATCCGTATCAGCAACAAACGTTGGTGGTAATAAAGTTGGAAGTGCGGTGACTCATTACACGTGATAAATAATGTTGATGTCGACGCTTTATAGGTGGTTTGCTTGCCTGTAGGGCAATAATGATAATGATAAAAATAATAATAATAATTATAATTATAACAATAACAGTATCTATCTATAGGAGTTATCGCCCTTACAAGGGTCAGGAAGTCAAAGGCTTGAAACACTTGCTAGACTTTGGTATCTTCCTCAGAAGATCTTCTGTTGCCTCGCTCTCCCAGTAAGGGAATATCGTATCTACTGGGTCAGCCGGTCAGCCGTCGACCCCTATGTCCATCGCATAGCACGAACACTCAAGTTACAATCTGCATTACGTAAATCATAAGCACGTGATAGACGCGAATGACTAATAGGAATCGAGACATTTAATGACATTGTATGGCCGGTATAAATCATCGACATGGACATTTTAACATGATCTTTGTTTGCTCATGATCTAAGAGAATGAGTAGGATAAAGAAACCAACTACGAGACGGGCAATCAGTAGAGCGGACGCCCCCGCCAGGAAGAGGCTGGCGGACAGTTGATCCTCCATAATATGAGACCATTGTTTCACTTCAAGGCATTATCTTACATAGTCCAACAACCACAAGTTACAGAACTATTTCATAACAAACACTATACAACTGGGATAGCGATACGCTAGAAGAACGAACTCGATTTCGCCGCACGTAAGTGAGCGTTTACAGAATTTAAGCAAAATGAAATGGGGGGGGNGGGGGGGGGGGGATAGTGAGATGATTAAGATACGGCGGAATTAAGTACTCCGCTCTTGGGTTTAACATTCTAAAGCGGAGAGCGATCTGCTATATTAATAACGTAATGCACAGTAGTTCTATCGGCGTTGCCAAAGAGTGTGTAATTTAGTATAGTATAGTATAGTATAGTATAGTATAGTGTAGTGTAGTGTAGTGTAGTGTAGTGTAGTGTAGTGTAGTGTAGTGTAGTGTAACATAAGCATAGCATAGCATAGTCATTTTCTGACGTAGCCTATCGATTGTCGGCATCCACTGTGGTTTCAAACGGTAGCGTGACATGATCCATGCGGGTTTCCATAACATGACCGTCTTTCTCGGCCTGAAAACCCTTCTCTCAGCAATCATGGTGCGTTTGCCCTTCTATCAGCTTAGGGCAAGGGGAGGTAACCACTAGGCAGCACGAACCAATATGGCGGCTTGAACTCGCGAGGACAATGTGGTCCTGAGAATAACTAGAGGTGAATTTTACATCAGTGAAAACTTTTGATAATATGTGTTTTCTTTTAATTCGAAGGAGTAAATAGTGAATATTCGGCATGATTTTATTCCAAGTGTTTAAGAATCTGTATTTCGCCGTTTGTGATATCATTGACATTGGTTGTGCTTGGTTTCCAAGTTAACCGATTTTCTGTGTGGTACCAATAGTTTACATGTACTTAAGCCAGCTGTAGACTAATGTGGTATTTCTGGTGGTCCGTATGTGCTTTCTGGTGATGAACATTTCGGGATATATTTTGGATACAGCCCATTTACAGTGAAATGAAACTCATAATAATTGAGTTTATGAGGGAGGTTTGAAATTTGACCTTTTACGCAGAGATTACAGATTTATTTGTACTAATTTGTAGCTTATGTAACGTTGGTCGCGAAGTCATCTTGTATTGTTTCATATTATTTCATGCTAAATTAGCTTAGTTCACGCCATAGGTGTGTAATGGTACAGTTGCATAACTAATTGTACTATCATGTAATTGCAAAATCGGGATTTGCGGTGATTCATTGTGAGAGTATTCTTGCGCAATATATATGCAACAAATTTGACAGTTTGTGTTGTGAGACGGCCTTGGCAGTTTTTACGTCCCAACTGTCGTAACACAGATCACTTTTACAGTTTCTGTCATAATACTATATGGTAGTGATTTTGAACAGTGATCTATTCTGATCTGATGAGCTCATACATTGCTGTATGCTAGGGCCTTCAGGGCCTAGCTTGCAAGTTGTTCGTCTATACTCTTCGGAGTATACACTTCGGCTTGAAGTGCTGAGTTAGTGCACGTAACTTCTAGTCTAGTCTAGACACGAGACCAGAAAGGATGAAGGAGACAGGGATGTCTAAAAAGAAAATAAAAAAAAAGAAACCGGGGACGGCTGTCGGGTCGGATTGAAAGAACTTGTCACGGTACAGGTTTTTTTGGTGTTTTTTTTTTTCCATTTTTTCCCCGCGGGTTATTGGTACCAGTAGAAAGTTGGCCTTCAACAGGCTGCATTCTCATGGTTAGTTTGAAAGCCTCAATCTTTGGAGCTTCTAGGTCTTTCGAGTTGTGTAAGTTGTCTGTCGTGTTCGTGTCTACTTGTCCGTGTATGTCGTGTCTACTCGTCGAAAGACGACATTTGGGACAAAAGTGAGGGCGTAATACAGTATATAAAGCTTTGCTAGTTTCCAAAGGGTTCTTCTGTATCTGAGTCATTTGTAGTGCAAAGTTGGTGCGCCTTACTTTTTGCAGCCAGGCAGACTGTGACACCATTCGGTTGCCAAAAAAACTCGGACGGCGGTCGGGTCGGATAGAAAGAATTTGTCACGGTCCAAAGGGTTGACTTTATTTTGCTCCTCTCGGTGTCATTGGTGTCAGCAGTTTAGATAGTTGGCCTTTAGCCTAGCAGGCTCAGATCTCATCACCACCCTTTTGCTTGCTTCAGTTCTTGTCCATATAGGTCAAAAGAGTTTAGGAAAAGTGTAGCCATTACAGGCAATTCCACTTAAATGCAACTCTTCAAAAGCATGGAAAATGTTCCGATAAGCCAGTGATATTTATATATATGGTCTAGAAATTTGGGTTTTTGATCGGGGGTTTTGGGGGGGGGGGGCAATGTTATGATTAATCGAACATTGCAGCTATCAGGATTTGGTTAAATGAAGTACACCGAAGTTTGGGTTATGTTCAGAAGCGGATGAAATAAAAAAAATCTTGCTGTTTTCGAAATCCTAACAAGATGTGTGTGTGTGTTTGTGAAAGAGTGGGAGAGAGAGAGAGAGAGTATGAGTGAGAGAGAAAGGAATGGTTGTTAATCAACAGAGAGTACTTTGGTTATGCAAGTGAGTACTTTGCTCGTGAGTGAAAATGCTGTCTCATGCTCACGCGGCTCTACAGCTGTCACAGTGACTAGAACTGTATTTCATAGTGGTTACCGAACGCAAGCACTCCTTTTGACTTAGAGCTGAATCACTCTGTGAAGAAAGATTTCAGAGAGAACATGCAGTGCGTTTGATATCTAATCATACCAAAGATAACATTGATTCATTCTGGATATTCCCTTGGAGTCCCTTGTTTTTTACCGTCACCCCGCTGTGGGAGGTGTTCTAATCAGTTTGTGATAATAAATGATGCAGCAATAGGACATTCACACTGTACAGTTCATGTGATTTTTACTTTTTTTTTGTTTATTGTACTTCCCAGTATCAATTGCTGTGTCACTGTTATGTGATAAAAAAAAAAATTGCTAGACTGCAGATTGAGATAGGCCCATTTCTCTATTTTTTTTTTTTTAGATAGAAGTCAGCCAGGGCGGTTTTGCTAATGTGATATCAGGCTGCCTTTCTATGTCTCTTTGTGTGTGTGTGTGTGTGTGTGTGTGTGTGTGTGGGTGGGGGAAGAAGTGTGGAGTGACTAGACAGTTTGTTTTTTTTAGGTAATTTCAATCATGAACATTCTTTCTCTTTATGTTGATGATAATGTGCTTTTTTTCTCCCCCTTATTTTTGTCGCAGCAAAGGCTGATGGCCTTGGCACAGTGTTTACCAGTGCAGGTGATATTAAGTACGTTAGTAGAGTTTAGTTATTCGAACCGCACTGGTCGATGTTTTGATGGTTTGTTGATAAGAGAGAATACAGAAAAAAAAAAACACCAGAAAAAAAACATGTTCATCCTGTACCGTGTCAATTGTCATATTATTGATTAAAGTTTAGTTGACAGTTCAGTCTTCTTTAGACATGTATTTAATATTAGCCCGTTGACACAGTTGATGGACTCAAGCCTACAGACCCTAGTCTCCAATAATTCAGAACTTGCGCATTAAGAACCCCTTACCATCGTTAAGAATGGCATCAGTGCATCGATGCTGAATACACCTTTAGTAGTAAGAGATCCCAAGGTTAATGCGCAAGCTCTGAATGATCTTACATCGTAGTAGTTTTGTGAAATATTCTCGTTTGTAACATTCCATAACATTGCAATGACCATTTGTCCATTCGCTGACATAGGTTTGAAGGCATTATTTCTAAATACTTATATCTAGACCGCGCCATGGCGCTATTTGCCTGTTAAATTTCAAAATCCCTCTCAAAAATTCATTGACCGCACGCCGATCCTCCTTAAGTTTTTCGGATATGCAGTAACGGCGGCAGATAACAAGAATTCAAGAATATCCCGTTATAACGGGATCAAGATTTGACAGTTGCAAGTCCTAAATTACGATGTAGGCTCTCATGTGGTGCCTTTCTGAAGACAGGTTTACGGTACTTTTATTCTCAGTCTATTGATTTCAGCGTGGGATTGCGCAGACATTATGGTGTAGATCCGTTTTTCGGATATATAGTAAGGGCAAATAACAAAGAGTTCAAGGCTCTCCCGTTACAACCGGGTTCAATATTTCAAAGGGTTAAGCCCTAAATTGTGAGATAGGCTACATTAGGTCTCTGCTAAGAGCTTATGATATTATTGATAGGCTACATTAGGTCTCTGCTGAGAGCTTATGATATACTCCCATATGGTGTCTCTCAGGGAAACAGGTTTACGGTACTGGTATTCTCAGTCTAGCGAGTTTAGTGTGGGATATCGTAATTCGTAGACATGTGGTACTCACCCCTCGTGGTCGCCGCATGACAGGCAGCATCTGTCACCATGATAGCGGCGTGGTGGAGAGACGGATGGACGAAGGGAAGAAGAAAGGGATGGAGAGAGGGATGACAAAAGTGTCAGAAGGACAAAGAGAGGAGGACGTCTGGTATCGAATAGATTGATGGTGTTAGGGAGGGAGGGAAGGGGTGAGAGATGATGGATGGATGGATGGATGAATGGAGGGAAAGAGGGAGGAGGAGAAGGGTGATTTGTGATTGAGTACTGGTTGCATCAGTTTCGCATTTTTTGATCTTTACTGAGGTCAGAGCGATGAACTCGAAAGGGGAGGAGATGTGTGGAAGTAAAAATGGATTTTTAGAGAGAGAGAGAGAGAGAGAGAGAGAGAGAGATTGCATCAGTCAGTTCATGGAGAGGTCAAAGAAGCTGGGAGTGCCAGCGAAGAATATATTATTATTATTGTATGATAGACACCTAGAGGGAAAACCATCGAGAACAGAGATGAACAGACTGATGTTTCTGCTTGACCGGGGTGACAAAAAGGAAAACAATTAGTGCATGGGTTTCATCATTGGCTGCAATAAGCCATGCTCGGGGTGAATGCCCTGTGGTCTCCCAACTGTGCGCCTGGTTTATATTGTGAATTAGAGGTTAGTCTGTCTGTGATTTTGCAGCATCATCTATGTTTATCAGTCTGGTCTGGTTTTGGTAATTCGACATGCAAAAGTGCATCTTGTTGGAGGGCCAAGGTTGCCTGGTGCTTTCAGCATGATCAAAACCTCGTGAGTGATATTTATCCGAATAGTAGTGTGTGTTGTGCGTTTGGCTGAAGCTGATGTTCTTAGCTCTGGTTGTTCTGCATAGATCTATCATGTTTTTTCGTGAATTTTGTCCAAGTTGGGCATTTTTTCAATGCCGGTTCATGTGTGTACTTTGCTGACCCAGCCAGTGTCTAGTTTGGACTATTTTGCTTCATTTGTCAGTTTCAGTGTGAATAGTGTGTGTAGTAAGTAAGAGAGAGTTTTCAGCCGTGTGGTTCCTCAATGTCTTCTGAAGACTCGGATTTTGAGTTAGGAGGGTTATATGGATGATATCAAAAGACTTAGGTGTCAGTAGTAGAAGTAGCCGACAGGTCTCTGTTGTTGTTTTTTTTCCATTGTTTAGGTCTGTTTTTATGTCTCCGCTTCTGTCTTAAAATTGTCATAATCTGCGCCCTGCGGCAAGTTCTCTGTTTAACCCTCAAAGACCCACTGTGCCTTATGTGGCACATGAGCTAGGTGTTTCCATAACAAGTGATATGTAGACATGACTCCTCGAAGAACCAAAGTACAATGGCACACATATTACTACATAACAATAAATAGTCTATCCAGACAGCATAAAAATGATGTTGGAAAGATCTAAACCATTTACTCAAAACTTCTAAAAGAACCGGCTGTGTCACTGTAGTAACATTACNTTCAGGATTATCAAAACCTTGTGAGTGATATTTATCCGAATGGTGGTGTGTGTTGTGCGTTTGGCCGAAGCTGATTATGTTCTTAGCTCTGGTTGTTCTGCGAAGATCTATCAAACTTTATCGTGAATTTTGTCCGAGTTGGGCATTTTTTCAATGCCGATTCATGTGTGTACTTTGCTGACCCAGCCAGTGTCTAGTTTGGACTATTTTGCCTCATTTGTCAGTTTCAGTGTGAATAGTGTGTGTAGTAAGTAAGAGAGAGATTTCAGCTGTGTGGTTCCTGAATGTCTTCGGAAGATTCGGATTTCGAGTTAGGAGGGTTATATGGATGATATCAAAAGACTTCAGTGTCAGTAGTGGAAGTAGCCGATAGGTCTCTATTTTTATTTCCATTGTTTTGTTCTGTTTTCATGTCTCCGCTTCTGTCTCAAAATTATCATAATCTACGCCTTGCGGCAAGTTCTCTGTTCTACTCTATTTCAATCTTATTGATTTTAGATGATCTTATGGTTGTCTTAGAATTGACCTCTCCGGAGAGAGAGAGAGAAAAAAAAGGTAAACGTATGTTAACCAGTTGGCACAATCTCAGTTGTTCATGCGTTTGAGCCTCATTCTCAAGTCAAGAAAAGGGATATTTTTGTTTGTTTGTTTGTTTGTTTGTCCTGGATAGCTGATTCAGAAAGATGAATTTACTATTCTTTCTCTGGTCATTTTGTCCTGGCCTGGTATCTTCGCATCCTTACTCCATTTTCATTGGTATTCCCTACTACGGTCATAATGTTTCAGTTCTTTTTCATTCTGTTTTAGTGCCTTAAATAGATGTTGCTCTCCTACATTCCACATAAACAGACACTTAAGAAATCGCCGTCATTAGTACTCTGTGTGCCTTGAGATCATCGGCAGCTAAAATAACTTACCATTCTTTTAACGACATTATAGTGTCCTTAATACTATTACTACTGACGTCAGATATACGCTAGACCTATTCGCAGCTGGATATTAAAGGTTTTGCTGGATACAACACTGTACTGTTCATTGAACCGAACTAGTGATTTTTGAAATCTATTGAAAGAAACCGTGCTGTGTTCCTGTATATACATTGTGAGTTAGAACGAATTCCACAGCTCAGGTGTTACCGGGTTGTGTGAGTAACTGGGAGGCGTATGTGTACCATACGACTTTGAGTGTTGTTCTTGTGTTGGTGACTGGTGGCTGATGTATTCCAACCAGCACAGGAAGAGGAAACAGCACGGGGGAAATCGCGGATTATGTTAACAACACAGAACAAGGTATGTACAGTATCTCTTCTACTCTCTCAAATTCCATACAGTTTAGTTCATTTTGGTAGGAACAGGTGTTAAGGGTGATTGAGCTGCGCATTCTCGTAAAAACTTCAATACTATAAAGATGTATAATTATGTCATCTACTTAAATTGCTCATACAGATGACAATCAAACCTCTTTTTGTCTTATTTACTATCAGTCTTCGCATGCTCATTCGGTGTGAGTCTCCGCAATGGGTGGCTATATTTACTGTCCCATAGGGCAAGGTAACCCTTCTAGGATATATATATATATATATATATATATATATATATATATATATATATATATATATATATATATTTTTTTTTNAAAGCATAGAGAAAATTCATACATTTTTACACAAATAAGCATCACATAGAGCACGGCATAAACAAAATGAAACTGCTACGAAAGGTAGCGGGATGTGAAGAATAATGAACCGTACACTTGCAGTTTTTATTACCCGGGATGGACGGGGATGGACGCTCCTCTTGGGAAATTTTGGACAGAGGAGACCAAATTTATGACCCTGTAATTGGTGCCAGGGCGGTCAGATTTCTCTGATATCAATGCGTGTTTTGTCATGGTTGTTCAACGCACCTCGGATCGCCAGATTCCTCGAGAAGGTAAAAGTATGGTGCACGAGTTTGGTCAAGGGCAACTATTACGCAATATTTGACAACTTTGATGCGTAATAACTCGTAAAAGCTACCGATCTGAGATTGCTATCACATCATTATGGGTTCTCCACACCAAGATCCATTGTTTGGTACCGGTGGCAATTTGCCCCTGTAACTGGACCTGACAAGGTATGCTGGCTGATACACTATAATAAATTAATCGAAATTCGTTTGATGGCATCTTCCGCTTGGTCGAAACATTTTTGAACCTACACTTTTGTTTTTTCCTTTAACATTAACACAACCTGATAATCGCAGCTTCTTTTAATGGCTATTTCAATGCTCATGAAAAGTTGATATTAATCTAAATCGATTGTACCATAGTTGTTTGCTGGGCTTGATCAGAGCAGCTCGTTTCATCAGGGGTCAGGGGAGGTTACTAGGGCCACTCAGACAAAGAGGGAGAGAACTCGTTCGTCCCTGACCTGTACCCGAGCCGTATCGATCTCGGCCAGTGTGAGCCACATAACATGCAAAACACGCTCGTGTGACTGCTCTAAGGGTGGTCGTCAAGAACTAGAGGGCTTGCCTATAAGTGCGAATGGCACGGGGTTCGAATCTTTCTAGCGGTAGGTTTTTGTTTGGGCGTTTTTTGCTGGTGTATGGAAGGCATCCAGTTAAGTTTGGAAATCAAGTCAGGTCTGGTATCGCCATAGCCGTGCGGGAGACGGACGTTAAAGCCTTACTCAAACAACTTGTGTTACCACTGTGGAAAAGGAGGGAAAAAAACCGTTTTGGTGATTTTTTTTTTTTGGGGGGGGGGGGNGGGGGGGGGGGCGGTAAAGATCATGTAATTATATTATAACCCACTATTTGTTCAAAGAAAAAAAGAAAAAAAAATGCATTGTTATTAAGTATGGATTTCACATGCACGGATTCATGATTATTAAGTCATTTCATTATTCAGATAGATTTCAGTATTAAATATACTTTTTCCCTGCAATAAAGCATTTTTTTTGTTTATATCGAGGTTCTGCTGTATATTTTAGCTCTTCCACATATATTTTTCGATTTTTTTTAGTTGATTTTCTTTTTGCAACTATACGACCTTCGGCAGTTGTTAACTGAAGTAATTTTGGTTATAGTATTCCCGTTCTGCTGGTAAAAAAATGTCTTAGTTCTACTGTATAGCAATACTCTATCACGCATATTTTCCGAGTTGTAATTCTTTTTTTTTTTCCCCAACCTTACGGCCTTCAGCAGTTGTTAACCGAAGTAATTTTTATTGCAATCTTCTCGTTTTGCTGGTGAAAAAAAAAGTAAAGAATGTGTTCGGGTTGGAAGGCCCTGATGAAAAATGCGTCCCTGAAAGTCGGTGGCCTAATTTTCTTAGGTCGTTGATTCATCTCTGCCTGCAACCTGGTGCATTGTGGGGTAGAACGGGAAAGAGCGACACAAGGGGAGTAACTGTTGAGTTGCCAAGTGTTGCTTGCTCGTTTGTTGGGAGGAGAGGGGAGGAGGGGGGGGGGGGNGGAGGGGGGGGGGGTGTCCTTGGCATTATAAACCCACACCATTCTTTCGGAGGTTTTTTAACCGTGTTTGTATCTGTTGCGCGAACGCTTGAACTCAAACATACACATTCTTTGTTACTCTCTTCATCAGATTGGAAACTCTCTTATTCAGAGAGCGAGGCAAGACGACGTCTTTCTGTCTATCTCTTCAGCAGTCTTTCCTTCGTCCCCCTCGCCCTGTCGCTTTCCGTTCTCTCTCTCTCACTCCACTTTCCTCTTGAAACTCTTCACTTCGCTCTCCATTTGTCTCCATCTCATTTTTCCTTTGTTGGTGTACTTATTCTGAACTTACTCACACGCGATGAGATTTGTTGTTGGTTGTCTACGACTTTGCTTGTGAGTAGAAAATGCTCCAACCACAGCACAGCCTGCCTTTTTTTTTTTCCTGGGGCACTGGGGCACCCAGCTAGATTGTCAATGATTCTGCTGTCATCTTTTC
>JAWQUT010000718.1:166471-229524 GCA_033807755.1 Ellobium chinense
TAAACTGGCTCTTTTCCAGTATGTTAATACCACTTAATTTTAGAAAAAGTTTGCACAAAAGAAAAAAAAACATGCATGTACGGAGAAAGCGCAGAAGAAAAAGAGAGAGAGAGAAATATATATGTATAGAGATATAAATTAGAGCAGGAGAGAGATAATTTGAGTTTGCAATAAATGTCATGAGATGTCATAAGTGTCATATGAGAAGCAGACATATTACTCCAGAAATGAGGAAAAAAACAATTTAGTGCACTAGCACTAGATTAATCTGGGGAAATTTGTCTCCCCTTAGAGCTGGTGTGTTGAGGTCACAGCTGGATTTTTTTTTTTTTTTGTCCTTAAAAATCACTTTCTTTGTTGAAACCTAGCAGATCAGACACCCTGAGTTTAGTATCAAAATGATAATAAATTAGGGAGATCCTTGAGACTTTTAAAAATGTCCTGTAGAAACTTACCTACAAACACTTTGATTTTGCAATCACGGTTACACGGATATACAGTCTTTTAAGATAAATGCCGAACCCTAGCATGCTTTGTGACATGTTTATGAATNTTTAGTGCACAAACACTAGATTAATCTGGGGAAATTTGTCTCCCCTTAGAGCTGGTGTGTTGAGGTCACAGCTGGATTTTTTTTTTTTTGTTCTTAAAAATCACTTTCTTTGTTGAAACCTAGCAGATCAGACACCCCCAAAATGATAATAAATTAGGGAGATCCTTGAGACTTTTAAAAATGTCCTGTAGAAACTTACCTACAAACACTTTGATTTTGCAATCACGGTTACACGGATATACAGTCTTTTAAGATAAATGCCGAACCCTAGCATGCTTTGTGACATGTTTATGAATAATGAGAGGTTTGTCATCTGTTTAAGGACAGTAACATGAGACAACTGGTACGGGCTGGTATAATCTGCGGGCAGTCAGTAATTTCGCACTTACGGTTATGAAAAACATTAAGTAACTTGGAATATATTTACTGTTAGGGACTGTAGTGCCATATCTAATCTGTTATGGATTGTATTTCACATACATAATTACATATAGAAGTGTTCCTTGGGAGATGAGAAAAAGTTGAGGGTTGAGGGAGTTATGATTATCCATGACTGTTATAATAATATAGAAACCAGCATGGGCACCCATTCTGTTAATTGGGACATTGAGTGACTAAATAAGATTTGTTGCTATGGTGGAGGAACTTGCATCACCACTGTGGTGCAGTGGCAGTATTGTGAGCAGTGTTGTGAATGAGCATGCGCTGAGTGCTCACTGAGTGGTAGACTGCTGGAAGACAATATTTTTGGGTTTACACATTGATTTGACTTGAGTGTGTAGCATTGTGTACTGAGCAAAGTGTTGTAATTAAGTGGAAGTTGTGATGAAGTGGAGTAGACTGTAGTTGTTCGTTCTCCTGGTTAACATTAATTTTCGGATGTTTTTCTGTCTTTCCCAGATAAGCTGACTATGTGACTGGGCGGGGCTGCAGGAGGTGTGGCACTGAGAACAACAGCGAAGATGCGTCTACCGGAAGATGACGCAAGAGGGGAAGAGTACAAGAAGTGTTTGGACGAAGAGGAGGAGGAAGAAAGATGCACCCCCATCCCGAAGCACCCCACCCCTCCGGACGGCGGCTGGGGCTGGTGGGTGGTTTTGGCCTCCTTCATGTGCAACATGATTGTTGATGGGGTTTGCTTCTCCTTCGGTGTGGTCAGCACTGAGTATGTTACTACCTTTGGGGCCAGCCACGCTAAGGTGGGCTGGGTGGGGTCTTCCTTGGCAGGAGGCTACCTGTTAGTAGGTGAGTACACTGAGTTGTGAATCTACTGTTTATGTGTTTTATTTCACAAGGATATAGTTTTTGCAAGTTGAGCTTGCCTAGCCTCTCGACAATTACTTCCCAGAGCAAAAAAAAAGATTCGTTAAAAAAATTTCAGAGTTCTTATTATAGTAAAAAATTTCTAGAGGAGACAGAAAGCCTGAAAGGAAAAAACTCAAGTACTGTTAATTCTATTCACATCCCATCATTGTTTGGGTACTCTCAATTAGCAAGTTTCTCTCTCGTAACAAAAAAGGAATTGCAAATCATGTTTTATTGGCAGTCTTGCCGTGTCCCTTTAAATTACTATAGAATTATGTCCACGTACCCACAAGGGCCAATCATCTTGTAGGGCTTACAAAAATTAAATCCTGATGCAAAACCATTCCAACTTTTTGTGAAAATTAGATCTTCGGGTAGAAATAAAAATGCTCATATACAATACATACTCTTGTGTCCAGTTTAGGAAATTGTTAATGAATTTGAATTGGGGNNNGGGGGGCTGAGGACCATTTCCCCCTTTCATAAATTTGGAGGGGGATTTTTAAATTTTGGTGGGATTTTAAGTTAAGCCCAAGTAATGCAATCTTTGGAGTGCAGGAAAGGGAATTTTGAAGTTTAAAGGGGCGAATTGTGTGATTGTGCAGGTGCTAATAACACTGTTTATGCCAAGGAAATGGCTGCATACATCCGTTTGTTTTTTTTTTCTGCAGTCTTTAACCTGGTGAAATGCAGTGATGATAGAATGCCAAAAATGTTTGGTAATCCAAAAAATCAGATTAGAGTAAAAGAAAGTATAAATTTAACAAGCAAATGTCTAAGAAAATAACAATGCAGCATCCATACTCATTGAAAATCTGTATGTCGATCTTGGTGGTGGAAAATTTTACTCTCTGCAGCCCCATTCCTTTGAATAAGATGTCATAGGTAACAAGGATGATTTAAAGATTACATGGTTGTGTAACACTGAGTACTTGTGTCTTTCTCCAGGCCCATTTGTGAGTGCCATGTGCTCACGCTACGGCTGCCGGAAAGTGACCATTGTGGGCAGCATTGTGACCATGTGTGGATTTGCCCTGAGCACGCAGTCCCGCAATCTGGACATGCTTATTGTCACATACGGAGTCTTTGGAGGTAAGCCGTACTTCAACCACATACAGTGGAACTCTGTTAACTCAGCCTCTACTTAACACAGTCCCCTGCTTAACCCTCTAGTGCCCACTGGTCCATATTTGACAACCCACACAATCCATTCGGATGTTTCAGTGCCTGAACGTCCAAATTTGACCCAAAATTTTTCACCTATTAAATATTGAAATTGTTCAAAATCAATGTTTGATACACATGTATTTTGAGTGGCATTTGAAGTGTGTATGTGAATTTTCAGAATTTTCCTACCAGTATTTCTGTGCCTGGGCACTAGAGGGTTAACACGCTCCTACTCAGCAATTCCAGCTGCTTTGTTTCTTATACAGAGCACTGTGGATAACACATGACCTCTGATAACACACAATTAGTAAATCAGTCCAGGGGGTTTATGTGTATTGTCAGGATTGCACTGAAGAAACTAGCAGAACTGACCCCAGCCATTAGGTGAAGTGGGGCAGAATTGTGCCAACAGCTTGCAGTGTACATCCACTGACAGATTTGCCAACTTGTCAGATTTCTGAGGGACCACTTGGGACCAGTTTGATGGATAGAATGAACTTTTATAGAGCAGAAGTTATTGTTTGTGTAATTCCATCACAATATAAAAGCCATCAATACTGAAAGACAATTTCTGACCCCAGTTTTTACTTTTCTTGTGTATGTGGTAATTGCAACATGCACGCTTGACATGTATTAAAACATTGTGTTTGCAGTGATGTGATATTTACATGAGGCTTGATGGTACTATGTAGACAAGAATTTTTGTGTAACTGGACTTTTATCTCCACAATAAACTCACTGCTACCACTTTAGTATGCCTTTTTAGTTATTCAAGCTGGTTTTTATTTTGCTCTTCTTCAGGCATTGGATTTGGGATGATCTATCTCCCTTCTATCGTCTGTGTTGGGCACTGGTTCGACAAGAAACGAGCATTCACAACGGGCATCGCCGTCTGCGGATCAGGGCTGGGCCAATTTGTGTTTCCGCCTCTGGCAAGCTACCTTCTCAACCAGTACACATGGGAAGGGACCAACCTTATTATGGCGGGAATTGCATTGAACTGTGCTGTGTGCGGCATGCTGTTTTTCCGTTTAGATCGACGCACCATGAAGCACCGCAAACCAATTCACAGCAAGGTGGAGATTGAGAGGGGAGCGATCATGAAAGCCTTGATCGAAGACAAGAAAAGGCAAAGGACTATTTCGAATGGCTCATTGGATAACTGTATTATTACCAAAGACAACCGCCTGATTAAGCTGGATCCCAGAATTTTTGAGTGCAAAAGGAGCAATTCCTTCATTGCCAGGTTCAAACGTCAGCTGGGCTTCAGTTCTACAAGTCTGGCGTGTTCCAAAAATAGCTTACAGGGAATCCCCAGCATTGTGATAGATGCTGTACAAAAAGATTTGAACAAAAATGGATCACCCATCTACAGGCCCAACGGCACAAAGGTACAACATCTGTCTCAACAGCAGCTTGGCCAGAAACGCGGGTCAATTCCTGATGGAATCATCCTGCCACCAGCAAGCAGTCTTGGTATTAATGGAACAACTCCAGCAGCCAATGACATGGCGGTGCTGAATGGCGTGGTGAAGACGCGGAGCTGTGACATTATTCCTAATGGAGACAGCTCACCATGGGTGCGGCTGCCCGATGGAGAGGCAGTGACCTTGAACCTGGAGCAAGTTTGTGGCATTCCTTCAGTTACCAGATCAGCCAGTGATCTTCAGTCGTCTTTCCCTGTTCCATCTTCTATTGAGGGCAGTGTCATTAGCATTCAGGTTATTCCCAACAGCGCCTGCACCCGAAACAACAGTGTCAGGTAGGTGAAAAAGAATCCCCATTAGTTGATTACAGTATGTTGTCACTTATTCTATATAATACCCCAATTCAAGCTTAAATTGAGTCCATTATGTCTTATTATTCCAGCCTTCAAACTGAGCCTAGTCTTATTGTGTGAGTGTATACAGTGCAGTGAACCGTCTCAGTTTTATATGAGGGAAATACAGATCCTGGGAGGTCAATTTTTATTACCTCGTAAAGTTTCATTGACTATTCTTTCCAACAGATACAAATTCTGGGGAGTCAACACAAATGGTAGATTCTTGTTGACTCTCTTCTTTCCAATAAATATAGATCCTGGGAAGTCAACATTTATGTTAGAATCTCAATCTGGACTCATCAACAGATGGAAAGTCAACAATTAAGTTAAGATAGACCCGTAGACTCGATCCTCTTCAACGGATAAGGTCAGTACTGTCATAGAGTAAGTTCTCTGCAACAGAAGAGAAGTCGAGATATGATAGACTTTCAGAGACTGTTCTCTCCAATAGATACAGATCCAGGGAAGTCAAATTTTTTATTTTCTGATAAATTCTAATAGACTCTCTTCTTTTCAGCAGATACAGATCCAATCGCTCTATGGTCAGTGGCTGTTCTTCCCGGATGAGCTCTTCCCAGGCCTCCTATGTGACCAACAGTGTTCTAAGCGTGCCACAGTTCGAAGCCAGCGTGGAGGAGATGGAGTTGGAGCTCCAGCGTCAGCACTCGATGCTGTGGAAGTGCTGGCGGATTCTGTGTGATATGTTTGATGTCAAACTGATGATGAGTCCAATCTTTGCCCTCTTGGTTCTGTCCACCTTCATTACCATGCTTGGTAAGTGCTTGGGAATTAACTACACTTTATGAAGATCTAGAAATATTAGAATTTTATCCCTGTTTTATGTTGGCTGTAGGATTGATGTAGTCCAGTTGTTACTTTATTTCAGCCCTTACTTAATTGTCTTCCTATGATACCCTGGCAAGCCACGTCACTCTGGAACTTTCTCAATTCACTGGGGAGCCTAGAGTTCTGCTGTGATTTTAGAAGTGCTGATCTGACAATGTCTTTTAACTGCCTGTAGCCAGGTATTCATTTCACAGATGGATGGATTGAGGATAATGTAAATGAAACGCTTGCCTGAAGCATTATTACAGTATGATCGGGGTCAGGAATTGAAGTCATGACCTCTCACTGTTCAGTCCGATACTGTAACCATTTGACCAGGCTGCTTCACAAATTGCAGTAGAAACTGACTGTATATTAATACTGTGTATTTATCTCTCCCCAGCTTTCTACATCCCTTTCTTCTTCTTACCCGCCAAGGGCTTAATGAGCGGCATGTCCCCAGAGGGTGCCAGTTTCCTTATTTCCATTGTGGGCATCACCAACACGGTCGGCCGACTCATTTGCGGATGGCTGGCTGATCGGCCATGGGTCAACACGCTCCACTTGAACAACGGTGCTCTCATTGGTGCCGGCATCACAATTTTGGTCTGCCCGTGGTGTGACACGCCAAAGTCCCTGGCAGGCATTGCGGCTGTCATTGGCTTGTGGTCTGGTAAGTTAAATGACTAGGAGATCTTAGGAATCACCAGTATGGAGGAAATCATAATAAAAGTTGAGAAATTTCTTAAATCTTTGGACAATTTCAGGAAAAAGAAAGGTGGTTGTACATTCTCATATTTATATTTTCCATATTTTCATTCATTTGACAGTCTAGGAAATGTGATGTAAAAACATCTAGTGTTCGAAAGATGGAAGCACATCCCAAGTCCTCGGCCATTTTGTTGGTAATAGCCGGATGGCACAAATTTAAAACTAATCAAATAGTCTAGCAGGAAATGAGCTACATGAGATGTTAAATAAAGAATTAGGAATTGTCTTTATATGTTCATTTGATGAAATTATTTTTCTTCTCGTCTTCAGCCGTGTTTACGTCTCTGAGATCGATTCTGTTGGTGGATCTTCTAGGGCTGGAGATGTTGACAAAGTCTTTCGGGCTGCTTATCTTGTTCCAGGGAGTGGCAGCATTCATTGGTGCTCCAATTGCTGGTAAGCTGGTTTTACAATTACAGTCAACTCGGCTTTATCACAATCTGGATAATCAGAAGTGGTTAATTGCAACTTTCTTTATAGACATTGTATTTCAAAAAAAAAATTAAAAAACTTGGATTTTGTGTTTGGCTTGTCCTTATTGCTCAAATCAACTTGAAGTTAAGCCTCGGGCTTTGATCTCATAAGCAACATAATACCTTCATTAACACTTATTCTCCCAAATTGAAATTCCTCTTATGTCCCCTGATTCCCAAATTCTTTCCCATTAAATGTGAGAAATTATAGTGGGTATACAAAAAAACACCACCAAACAATAACTATTTCACTCACATACCTGAAACTTACACAGCAGTTGTAGAAATGGATGAACTTTAATTAAAACACAATTTCAAGGACATTTACTCCAATTATGAATGTTTTTTTCGCTTTCTGAACACAAAATATGTTAAAAATTCCACTCTCATGAATCTTAGCCTTTCTTACAGTCAACTTGCAGTGAAAAGTAATAAAAGTTTATCACATTATTCCTGGTGTGCTTTAACAAAACAGTCTCTGCAAATTGCCTTGCAACAGGCCAAACAGCGATAAGAGTTTGCATGAAATCGAACTCATTCCACCACCATTTCGTCTTGATTCAGCCATCGTGTAACTCAAAGTGCAAAGAAAGCGAAACTCGTCGATAAACTCAATCCAACTGCCCCCACGCGCCAACTAAATACTATTTCTGGTATTATTATATATTCGTACTTCCGCCCATTCGCAATTTAACATTGAAATTACGCGCTAATCGGTGTTCTCGAATGTGAGCGCATAGTGAGCGGTATGGGAATCCGAAGCATGAGCGGAAGCGAGCGGTATGGTAGAATAANTTAAGCCTCGGGCTTTGATCTCATAAGCAACATAATACCTTCATTAAAATATTACCTGACCTGCATCATTTTTGTAGCATGGTGACAATGTGGTTTATTAACCGGGTATTCTGATATATAGTGGAATATGATAGGGGAAACTTAACTGTCTGTGTGGTCTGTTCCTCAGGTTGGCTTCAAGACATCACAGGCAGTCTGGACAATTGTTTCTACATGGCAGGCGGGCTCACCCTCTTGTCTGGCCTCCTGATGCTGCCCATCGTGTGTCTCCAGAAAGACCAGACAGGCAAGAAATTGGCTCCACCCATACCGGATGCCATGCCTATCACAGAGACTCTCAAAATTGAGAATATCGAGTCCCAGATTTGAGGAGAAGTGCAGCTATTGATTATTAGGAGGTTTTTTTTCGTGACGAGAATCTTGGAGCTGCGCGCATTGAACTTTTGTTAATGAGAATTTTCATAGCCTGTGGAGAAGCTTCACAAAACCTGTCATAGATTTCAGATACCACAGGAGCGACACTTTTCAAGTTGCGTTAAGTTGCTCTGATGGTGTGAAAGTTGGTGCTTGACCACTCCGTTCTGAGACAGAAGTGACCTACACAATGGATTATGTACGAAAAGAGGAGAAAATCAAGACTTTATCTTGAATCTTTTACATGCAGAAGTGAAGACCCATCCAGTGAGAAGAGCGGATAAATGGATAAATAATGGATGTGGCTCCCAGCTGAGGCCCTTGTTTTGGATACACCATAGTTTGCCTATGTCCATTATATTCTGATAACCAAACTGAGCCAATTAATAACTTGACAGCAGATGAACAGCTGGTCATCGTTCAGTCCCCAGCTAAGGGATGTCTGTGGCTCTGCCTTGGAAACAAGTGGAGATAGAGAGGAGCCACTTTGTGAAGCAGAATATATATTATCTGAGATGCTTAAAACATGCATGAAACATTGTTTTGTATCCTGGGATATGGCCGTAACTCAAAATGTCCAGGCATCTGAGATACGGTCATGTATCAGGAGGACATGTAACATGATGTACTTTAATTCTCTTTCCATTCATGGCTTGTGTTAATGCTTTATGAACTGTGAAAAAAACACATTTTTTGGAGTTCATATTTGGAATGACGCACATTGGTTTCAGACTATATGTGACTTTTTTTTTTGTTGTCAGCAAAATATGGTTCCTGTAAGAAAAGTTTCTCAGCAAGTGTTTTGGAAGGTTGCCAGTATCTGTTTTTCTCTTATATGTTATTTTTCTCACAGGTATGTGAAGTTCTCTGAGTACATATAAAGAAAAGTATACGTGAAAAGTAGGAAGAAGTTACTATTCTGGCAGTATTTTATGATAAGCTCCATCAAGGTTTGAGCCCAGGGCAAAAGTACAGAGGGTTGCACATATAATATGTGTATCATGTGTATCAAGTTTAATTTTCAAAGTAGGTCAAAGGCAGTTATGAAGTGGTTTGATCACAGTATCGAAAGTCTTGTAAGAGGTGAAAAGTTATGGACTTGTGAGGAATCCAGCTTCATTATACTGCTAAAAAAAGGTTAATACGATTCTGCTTTTATTCTCTGAACTCCATTCTTGTGGATGATGACGCTGTACCCATCAACACACATGATTTGTGCTTATAACATCAGACCAGTAATATTGTAAGAATCTGTTTTTAAAGTATTGCAGAGCTTCATGAGGCTGTGTGGTGTGCATTCAAACCCAGGTCAGGTCAAGGCTATCGCAAGGTCAGCATGCTTCAAAGTCAGTGCAAGTCTGGCACTGAGTTTAAATTTCTTGCTAGGTCAAGGCTATTCCAAGGTCAGCATGCTTCAACTCTGTGCAAGTCTAGCACGAAATATTAAACCAACTGCCAGACTATGCCTTGTAAAATGACAGCTGATGGAAAATAGAGAGAATGTTTGGACTGTTAAGGCCAGTTGTTGGACAGAGGGTACACATAGACCGAATAAAACAAATGGCTACCGAGAGTAAATGTAAGGCTGAGAGAGGGACGGAGTTTTTTCAGTATTTTCTTCAACTTAGGTGAGAGTGAATGATTCATGATGCACACACCGACACAAGGAGGTATTTCTTAACCAGAAAAAAATAGTGTATGACGCTTATCATGCATGTATACTTCTCTCATTGTTTGTACCAACAGCGTTGGGTGAATATACGAGATACATTGATGTTTTCACAGACCTTTGTATTACTATGTGTTCATTTGATTTTGCAAGCTGGTTTTTAATGTGAGGACACGTGCTGTGAGTGGTTTGCATGTGTATACAATCATACACTGTGGACAAATGAAATGTTTTCTGATTGATGGTCACTTGATGCTTGTGTGGTTTTCGGTATGTACGAAAGTTTTATTGATGCGATATGACGGGCTGTTGAGCATGTGTTGATGGAGTTCAAAGGTCGTAACGGCTACTTACTCAGGATACTTCTCGCCTTACAAGTCAAGTTTCTCATCTTTATTATCTTATGTTTATGTTACCTCTTATTTGAATATATGATGCAGTTAGAGGTGAATGAAATGCGTCGTAATGCCATGCTCATTCCACATTTGCTGAAGTCATGTTCTGTGGTTCTGAGAAATCAAGCACTCTGAACTCATTGCCCAAGGTAAAACAGTGAGATGTGAGTTAGCTTTGAGAATTGGGAATACAACATGAAAAACTTTTCTGTTTGCTTTGTGGTTGAAAAGATGAATAGAAGATTAGAGTGGTAGAAACAATTCAAAACATCAAGAAAAAAACAACATGATTTGGGTGAATGTGGAATAAACATGATGATATATCAGAATTTGTTGAAAGAGCGATTCACCTCTAAATTCAGCTGGTGAAATATCTCTTTCTAACATCAAGATGTAAAATTTAGTCTTTTTTTTGTGTGTTTTTGAATAACAGTTTTTTTTTTCAATTAAGATCATTTGGACAGTTTAAATTGCTATTTGAATGAGCTATGATTGAGAGAATATCGCTTGATTCACCGCCACTGAGTTAGAGCTGCTCGATTCACCAGACTGCATCAGATATTCTGCTTCTTGTTCTCATTTCTTGCACTGAAACCGTGTTTCTTGTCCAGCTAGTCCACAGTTGTATGATGTGTACATATAAACTCTGATAGATATTTTATCCGTGTTGGGTGCAAACTTTTCTCATTCAGCAGGGATGAAACTGGCTAAGTTAAACCTTATTACAGGTTTAAGTTTTAGCTGAATTCAGCCAGGTCTAGGTTAAACCTGAATTCAGCCATGTTTAGGTTAAACCTGATTTCAGCCAGGTTTTAGGTTAAACCTGATTTCAGCCAGGTTTAGGTAAACCTGATTTCAGGTTTGGGTTAAACATGATTTCATGCGTCAGTTAAATCTGATTTCAGGTTTTATTATGACCTTCATTGGAGTCCCTTTCTCACAGAACTTTCGGAAAATTTCCTAGGTTTTTGTATCCACGGCCTGGTTCCATCCCTGATTTAAGTTGCCATTTTTATAAGCAAAAGCAAATAGAGCACGCTACAGTTCCTGTGATGATAATTTTGAAAGGCAGGATGCTGAAATGTTGGTCAAATCCTCATTTGGGAAAGATCATTTTGGGAACTGAATTTCAGCCCACAGTATGTGATGCCAAAGTTTGCTTTGAAGGGTTTGCACTCAGTCTCTCTGCTCTGTTACAGACGAAGATGTATTTGGATCAGACCTCTCATTTGGATGTTTTGAAAATTGTTTTAATAATAATAGTTTTGGGAATCATGTTGATTTCATTGTAAGCATATTCAAGAATCATCTATTTTTTTTTAGAAATTATTTGTTGACAAATCCAGATGCCACTTTTTAGAATCTTTCACAAAAGAATGTTTTTATTTGATTGTAAGAATTTTACAAGTTTCCCAAGTTCTTGAAGTTTTAGAATCTGTTCATGTAAGAAATATAATTAAGGCTGTGAAGAGTTCAGATACTACTGACAGGTAACATAGTGTAACATTCCCATGTTTCAGTCTCAGTATTTTCATTTCAATTCTGAAAAAGTGAAATAGTTTTGAGAAAGAAAAAATTAAAGAAAACAATGTGAAGTTGAACTGACAGCGTTGGAGGTTGAAGCAGCAGAGACCAGTGTGATTATGTTGGCACAGTTTGAAGTATTATCCATCGTAGGACACATCGCTCTGGTGATGTTTAACATATTCTAAATGTATGGAGGGTAGGTGGAAAAGAGATTACTTAGCATGAAGAACTAGGTAAACTTTACTTTTGATAGCAGTGAAGGTAGTACATCTATAAGAGGTTGTCCGTACTACTTTTTGGGTTGTTATGGTCACATTGGCATGGCAGTCTTTTAAAAGATTGTTCATTTAAGACTGAATGAATCATATTCATCCAAGAGCGGTGCTGTCTAGAGAGCACTAACGCTAAAAGTAATTCGAGCCAAAAGTTGTTACGTACGTGCATACGTTTTTGAACTCACATTTGAATTGGGATATTGTCATTAGAATGGATGTAAATTTCTGAGCAAAATAACAATACAAATTTGCCTTTGATGTCATCAGTGGAATACAGTGTTACACATCAGCAGAGTCGACAAGTTTGTGGTCAGTTATGTTAGTATGTATCTACTATGTAGCTCGTGTAAGGGAATATGATACTTAAGAATATGAAAGGACTGACTGTAATGAAGGTTGATAAATGACACTAGAAATAGTGTATCAAAAACAGAACTTACTATAGAATAAGAAGCAATCAGATCAGAAGAGTCTGTAGTAGGGTTCAGGTCTATCAGAACCATGGAAATTACATCTCATCCCCCCAACTCAGCTTAAATAAAAGGGTGAAATGTTTGTGCTTGAGTTAAGATTATAAAAAAATTAGCTGTTCAGGCTGAGGCTGACTCCTGTTTTTTGCTATATCTTGCAAGAGCTTTGTGAAAAGAGACAGCATGCTGTTTGCATCATCAGTTATACCAAAAATAACTACGACAGAAAATTGTACACCAAGAAAAACACCCTCTGTGCAATTTGCCATTGCATGGTGCTTGCTGTATATGTTTGTACATATTGTATGCATATATGTGATGATATGTGCAAACTGGTAATCATTTTGCATGTAACACATTCGTATTCTGTAGCTCTTGCATCATCAGATGAACACAAGAAAGTAGTAGTCACTGTTACACTGTAACTGTTTCAGTGAATGCCGGACCTTATAATACAGGAGTAAAAGTTTATGTATGCCTGCGTGTTTTGAATAACACTTTTTTCTTTTGTGTATTTGTGTATATCATGACCTGAACTTTATAAGCACATTCAAGCCTTTTATATGTTTCAATGGCTGATGTGTGATCATTGGTAGACTTGGCTTGGGAAAACGAGATAATGACAAGTTGGCATTAATAATGTGATTTAATGAATGATTTTCATATTTTTATGTGCTATAATTTCAGATGACGATTTGATGGGTCCATGAATTATTAAAATTTGCGAAAAATTAAAAATCGACAGAAATTTTCCTTATTCAGAAACCATGTGCAGTATGAGACAAAAACAAAACAAAAATGTGAGGAAATTGGTCATTATTGATTGGAGATCAGTAAATCTCAATTCCTATATGTAGTTTGTAGTTTAAATCAATATGGTGCAGTATTGGGTGGGTGATAGTGTTACAGATTATTTCGTTTAACCAAGCCAGGTTTTAAATTCTTACGTGTGAATATGAGAAGACAAAAAATCTCTGTGGACGTTTTTTTTTTTGTTTTTATGTAAGGAAGGAATAAAAGACTTATATACTGTTGTATAAAGAGACTTCTTTTTTTTTCTTTTTTCTACACTCATCTCATTTGACCATCATGTAATTTTTATTTCTGTCATGTTAATTTTGTTTCATTCCTGAATTAGCATGTGTTCATGTTTTGCTGACTGGTTCTTTTTGTGTAAAGTTTATGTAAAAATATGAAATAACATAGACATCGTCTGATTTGTAGCAATCATATATGATCAGATCTTTTGAAGTTGCAATGCTTGTTCAGTTTTCAATGCCCGTGAATATAATACCCCAGTTGGTACTGGTCAGTATAATGTATACTTGAAGAGAAAACAATATAAGTTTGGTTTTTTTTTTGCATGTGACATGTTTACCATTACAGCAGGTAATACAGTAATGCATGATGTGTATTTCTTGAAGCAATAACAGAACTTCAGAGTAGAAAATGATCTGATATTCCACATTTATCCTTAAACTTGAGATAAAGAGACTCAATCGGTGTCTGTAAGGGCCGTGACTAGATTTCAAAATTGGATGAAACAGATCTTTGCAAAGCAGGACAGTTCTTTCCTCCTTGTAGAGCAGTAAGGCAACTAAATGTATTGGACGCCATAGATAAAAATTTAAATTATTCACCCCCTACTCATAAATAGAAAGATACTTACATTCTTTGAAAGTGGTTGCCATGCTCAAAGACTTTCAGAAAATTCGAAAGTAATTTTCTCTAAATAAAGAACGTGATAAAAAGCAAAAAATGATGTCATCTCAAGTATTATATGAAACAAATAAAGGCGCAAATAGGTTGATATTACAACTTTGTGTTATTGGAATAGAAAAAAAATGTAGTGATATAGAAAGCCAAACACTCTGCTTTACAACAATGCATGACAGTCATTGGGCCAAATGTTAGATTCACTACGGTGAAAATATATATGGGTTCCCATAAAAATATGCAGGATGGCCCTTGGCTCTTTATTAAGAATTTTTCAGCTTTGCAAAAATGCGTTTGCTCATGAAATTCAGGTTTCCATAACTTGTTATGAATCTTTTTACTCAGAATATTGGAGCACTTACAGAGTTTTTACCTGGTCATCTCATGAAAACAGTTAGCGCAAGATTAAGAAGAGAAATTACTCTGCCACTGTATTGCGGTGGGTTTTTTTGTTTTTGTTTTTTTTTTACAAGTTGTAGGACTAGGACTCAGTAGGACTAGGACTCAGTAGGACTAGAACTCAAGACAGACCAAACTCAAGAAATACACATTGTCATCACTTTGCATGCATATTGTGTGGTCATCATTGATGGCATTTTTTTTTTTTTTTGGTTACATATATGTGTCAAAATGTATTTTCTTCATTCAAGAATTTGTGGAGTAATGACTTTGTCCCAAGTATTTTTTGTCTGCTCTTACTCCTTTCCCTTTGTATGAGTGTGTGTTTTGTTTCTTTCAACAACAATGCATGTCACAAGAAACATGGTCATGTTTTTATAATAAGGGAAGTTTATGCATGACTTTTAGCTGGATGTGAGAAAAAGAAAAAAAGTGGTCATATCTGGTTTAACTAATACTGTCCATGTTTTTAATTTCATCACTGATTTCCACTTTTTTTTAAATATAAAGAGAATAATGACTACTTTTTTTAAAAATACTTTGAGTCATTATATTTCATCACAAATGTTGTATGAATAGTTTTGAATAGCATATTACTCATTCATGAATTTGACCTCAAAATGGCAGAGCTGCACATGTGGCTTCATCTTTGTAAGAACCTTTTATCTCTTTATGATACGATCATTTTATATATATAAATATGTACGTTTGTCTGTATGTTTGTGTTGGTATGTATCTGTGTAAATTTGTGTGTCAAACTGAGAAAAAAAAAATAATTGTGTACTGCATTTCTGTTTGTTACATCTGTGGTTTTTATTTCTGATGGTTTTTAAAAAAATGTATTTGTTTTAAGAAAAAAAAATAAACAAGGTGGCTATCATCTCTGCTTTCTCTGGTAAGGTTAATATTTGGAGTTTTTTTTTTTAAATGTAACAATTTTTTTTTACATAGTTTTTTTTTTTTCATATTTTATTTTTTTTTTTTAAATTGCCAGTGATTATGAAGAAGGCTATAGACGTCTACTCATTGTACTTCGACATAGGCTAAACAACCAAGTCAATTTTTTTTTTTTTCCGGTTGTTGCATGCAATAATCCAAGTGATGTCCATGTCCCATTAGTCCCACTGTAGAGGACTTATAAGGAACTGATCCAGAGTAACATATATGCATATGTCTGGAGGATTCTGATACAAATTTGTGGCACCACACAAGAACTATACACAGCATCACAGACCACTGTCAGTTATTAATGCATGCAGGATTATCTGGGCATTGCAAGATACAACTCCAACAATCATTACATCCGTTCTCTTATTTTCCCAATGTCAGGGGAATAAGATTGGCTTATATGATCTATTACATCAGTTTTACTAGCTGATGCATCTCTTACTTTTGGAAGCAAGATTTGATGATGCAGTCCCATTAGGGTTTACGTTTATATTTTGCTGAAACCGGAATGAGCTTTGTTGGAGTTGACTAATTAAGAATGCTCCATTTTCTAAAAGTAAGGAATGACAGCATCTCAAAATATGGCAGTTCAGAAGATTATAATAAATGACTCGAGGAGGCAAAAAAATCCACGCTTTACTTCATAGACTTGTCTTTTTAAAGGGTCAGATAACCAAAGTTCAGGAATTTTTTTTTTTTTAAGTCTTCTTTTAAATCTGGTCATGTTTGTCTACATCAAGGTTTCACATAGCATTGAGGAAACTTTGCAGATTTTCTTTAGATTCTTTACAGTTGGGAAATTCTTCTTTCCCCTGAAGCTTTTCAGATACCTGCGGGGAATTACTAGGAACTCTTTTGAGATGTTCTTATCTCGTTACACTCTATAACGTGATAATTTTTTGAGGTGGTAACTTTACGAAGTCACATCATAGATTTTTAGAAGCTGTTTTTTTTTGTCGTACAACAAGGCATGAGACCTGAATCAACATGGAACAGTTGCTAAGATTACAGTGGCTGTTTCACAGTATAGCCAGTTTTAGAGCTATGTTTCTTGTGGGTGTTGCTGAAAGGTCAAAGTTGCACAATCTATGTCACTTTGGAAGAAGAAAAGTTTTTTAGGTCTGTGTATTGCTTTGAGACTGCATGCTATAATCAGGCACAAGCTGAAAAAGTTTTGCCCTGTGATTGAACCGGTGGTGGACATTAAATGAATTCAACACATTTATCCATAGTTTCACACAAGTTTTGGTATGTTCTATTGTTTGTTTATTACATAGCAACATAGTACTTAATATTATTTTTCTGATGTCCTTTTGTTATGAATACAATGCTTTCATAAACTGATATTATGCGTTCGACCCAGAATATTCTAGCATCTAATCAGTGTGCTGTTACATTGCCAGGAGTATTCTAGGTTGGATGCAGTTAATGTTTTTAAAAAAAATGGCCCCATGTAAATGTTTATGTACCATGCCTTGCTTGTGTGAGACTATGGTATAGATTTGCATTCATCTGCACTATATTTTAGAGACACATTATACAATACAAACAAGCATATTTCCAGGTTATTCTTACCCAACACGTAAATCAAACATAAATGTTAAATCCTCAAAGACGCACTGTGCCACATGAGTTTGGTGTTTCCATAAAAAGTGGTATGGGGAGATGACTCCTCAAAGACCCACTATGCCATATATGGCACTTTAGTTTGGTGTTGCCATAAAAAAGTGGTATGGGGAGATGACTCCTCAAAGACCACTATGCCATATATGGCACATGAGTTTGGTGTTTCCATAAAAAAGTGGTATGGGGAGATGACTCCTCAAAGACCCACTATGCCATATATGGCACATGAGTTTGGCGTTTCCATAAAAAAGTGGTATGGGGAGATGACTCCTCAAAGACCACTATGCCATATATGGCACATGAGTTTTGGTGTTTCCATAAAAAAGTGGTATGGGGAGGTGACTCCTCAAAGACCACTATGCCATATATGGCACATGAGTTTGGTGTTTCCATAAAAAGTGGTATGGGAAGATGACTCCTTAAAGAACCAGCGTACAATGGTACATAATACTACATAATAATCAATAGTCTATATAGACAGTATAAAAGTTAAGCTGAAGAGATCTAAACCATTTACACAAAACATCTAAAAGAATCGGCTTTGTCACTATATAAAATTTTCTACTCTTGGGACTTTAATGTTACGCTAACATAAAACGACATGAAAGAAGGATGAGGAAGAAGGGGTGTTTCCTCTACAGACCTTCTGTGATTCGCTGAAGAGAAATTCCATGCTACCAAAAATTATGCAACCATTTCAGTATATGACTACACTGTATGTAACCTGCAAACTGCATACAGCTGTCTCAGAAAAGTGACCCTTTCATCTCATTGACTGATGATGTGATACTAAGCTTTACAAAATAACAGCATTGTAAAGAATATTATGACAGATATGCCATTTTAAAATAGCCCTAAACAAATAAAAAAACAAAGAGGCAAAACACTACTACACCTCAGAAAGCTAATTAGCAAATAAGGATTCTTCTTAGCTTTACACATCTTNTTTTTTTTTTTTGGTTCTGATGTACTGGAGTAGTCTTTCCAATAATTGCCTTTAGGAGTAGCAGTGGATGATGGGCATTTATAACAAAACATACGAATGGGATTTTAAGTTTGTTTTTGTGGACGTGCAAGATTTGACATTTTTGGCTGCTTTGATCTTTCAGAAACAACACCCAGCACACACACTGAAAGTTTTATATGAAGTATGATTCTAAATAATACCCAGTTATTGATATAATTTGAATGGTTAAGGATTACACAATTTTACTGGAGAAATAGAAGAAAAAAATACAATTTTTTTTTTTTGTTGAAAAAAAAAAAATAAAAACAAAAATTGCACTTGCTGTGGTGTGTGCTTTATTTTTTCCCTTTTGTATTATTCCTTTGCATGTGTCAGAGAGGGATAGATTGAAAGAGGGAGCAAGAGGAAGATAATGACAGGCATTTTTTTGGTACGACACCTGTAATCCTTGGAATGCTATGGTATAACCAGTTCTCACCTTCATTCCACTCTAGTGCTATGGTAGAACAAATCAGCATGCCAGAGCCAATCAAATGAGGCTGCGGTTGAATTTTGCTGCTCAGTGTCTGCTGATCTGCCAGCAGACAACCCGTGCAACAGCCATTATCCGTAACAATGGTCCTGCAGCCATTATCCGTAACAATGGTCCCGCAGTCAGCAGGAGGTGAGACCCGAGGTACCTTGCGCGATTAAGTCAACTCACTGAAGACTGAAGATATGTATACATATATCCTCGACCACACTACCACACAGTACACACCAGCCTAGGACTTAACATACTTTTACATCATCTTTCTCACACTTACCTGATTACCTGTCACGAAAACAATGTCTTGAACATTTACTAAGGCACATCCAACTCTCATGCTATATGCTGTAGACTATTCTTGGAAATTGTATATGTTTGATAAGTCCAAGCCATTTGAAAATTGACAAATGTTCAGTGAGTTTAACATGTATGATGAATTTCTGAACCTATGTGTTATTAAAAATTAAACGAGTGCAAAGCAATCAAGTGCAAAGCAATGAGCCTGTCNCCCCAAAAAAAAGAAAGCATCAGTAATGAAATTGATGTCAAATTTATTTACTCATATTTATATACTCAAATGGTCATGAACAACAAGTAAATAAACACCACACAAGCATCCTAAATTATTCTCTCATAATTTTATCATACACAACTGTGAAAAAGATCTGCAACATAAGAATATTTATACCTCTTTAACACTTTTCCTCCACACACTGCCAATTGACCTCAGGTTACATAGATGTAACATGTACTTAATATACAGGTTGCTCATTGCTTGTCACAGTTGAGCACAAATAATTTGAATTCTTGTTTGCTGAATTTTGATGAATATGTGAAGCACTAGGTAGAGAAATAAATATGGATCTGATAGCTTTGTTAGAAAGAACCGTGATTTCGACTTATGCATGTCTGAAGTATTTGTTTGATTTTGTATGTGAATAATACAAAGTCCAAAATATTACCTGAACCCAAAGTTTCCTTCAGCATTTGGCCCCTATGGAAGCAATCTTTGTGCAAACAAATTTATGCCTAGTGGAGGTAAAGCCAGATCACAGATTAAAGCTTGCAAGTTCTACGTTACTAAATCAAGGCTGAAAGAGATGTGTCTTCCATTTCTCATACAATGACAGACATGCTCATGAAAACAATAACCACAATTAAAAAAAATAAGGCTTGTACCTGTGGAATTGTGAAAAGCAGGTGAAAACAGGAACCTTCTGATTTTACTGGCTAAGACGGCTTACCACTCTACTGATCCAATGGTTCTGATATATCTGTATGCAATGACAATTGCCTCAACGTATGCGGCATAAATCATCGCTGTTCTAACATAGTGACAGTGATCAATTCAGCAAGTTTTCACTATGCGAGACCAAAATCTGGTCAGTTTCCGGTGCCCGCCAAAATCAGAATCGCTATAACTAAAAAACTAATTTGAATTTTGCAAAATTGTTTATACAAAAGAAAGTAGTCATGGTAAGGATACACGTGGTGGAAATAACTCAGTACCCCCAAAATGGCTGTCTCCATCACTATGTCAGAACAGCGACGAAATGTTGGGCATCAGGGTGAGGCACCAATACTCCTGTCTCGATCAGCATTATGGTTAGGGTCTCCAAGGTATAGATTAGGATTAGAGATAAGGCTGCATCTGTGCATTATTTTCAAGAGATCTCGTCACTATTGCCGTGTGGCGAAACGACTGTTTTCAATGCACTGGGTATAAGCTTGAGCAGAGGTGATGAATTACCTGAAGTAAGCAAAAGTGGCTCGGAAAAAAAAAAATTATGGTCATGTGACCACAAGAATTCTACAGAGTAGTTCTGGTGGTACTCCAGGTACATATGCATTGAAAAGAAGTTCCTCTGTTATACACAGTGGCTTAGCCGGTAAAGATAAAGTTTACCAAACAGGGAAAAGGGAAGATTAAATACAGCCTTGGAACAGGAAGACCTAAATTCAAAACAATAATACCATTACAGAACTGATATTTAATACTATTTCTTCCTCCAACTGTGACCAGCAAAACACCTTTGATTACAATAATTATTCCCTGACCCTTTCCCTGCCAATGAAAATCTTCCACAACATACTCAATGAAACAATTCCAAAAAGCAACATCAACAACAGAAGAAATACATACTAAATATACACCTCATCTGCATGCCTGAGGTGAACTTAACATCCAAATGCAAATATTTCAACAAAAACAACAAGAATAAAATAATTGATCTCACTCTTCTATGCTAAAATCTGTTTTTCACACTATTTTCAACCATTTGTAACATATGAAAACTATTTTACAAAGAATGTCATGGTTTAAAGATCATATTTCACATCACATAAAGAGAATTAATGGACTATCTACAGTAGGCTCCGCTTGATTGCAATCCACATAACTGCAACATACATTTAATTGCAACACGTTCCGCTTATCCATATGCTGTAACTCTCTGTAAACATAACTGGGTAATCACGACATCTTTTAACCACAACTTTTTCCATGTCCCAAGGAGTAGCATTTAAGTAAGCAGAAAGACTGTAGTAATAGACTGCATTGTTCGTTCTTGCATGAGAAGTTACAGTATCAAGCAATTGGAATGAAAGCGGCAACACAATGAAGAAATACATGAAAACGGCACCCAGTATTCAAACCGGGGTAGGAAAGCACTTCACTGACTACTCTGATATTATGCATCTCATCCAGGCATTGGGCATCGCAAGCCATAACTCTTATCGAGGGTTAGCAAAACAATGTGTTATGTCCAAAATGCATAAAAAGAGAAAATTGAAGCTGAAATTTTGTACATAAATAAAAATTCAATTACCTGCAATATCTTGCGTCTGACATGTACTGGGTCAAAAATATGCACACATAATATTGTAGTGTCAGTTAGTTCCAAGTATTTACAACCAGTGATAAAATGTGGACACAGAACATTCTGGTTGCTAACCCTCGTTATCAGTTATTACTTCTGAATGTTAGTTTTCCATTGTCAACGTAGTATGACCGGCTGATATGGTGTGCTACACTGGCGTTTATTGGCTAATCATGTTTTACGTTCAGAAGCAACATGGGATGGTTCACTCGCATTATCAGTTGTTTCACACAAAATAAAATATAATAGCGTCTACCAGTGTCCTACTATACAATTTTATTTAAATTACAAAAAGAAGCACACAATAAGAAAAAGTCAAATTTTCGGAATTGAAAATTCCTTCATCAGGAATAATAATAATAATGATGATAAGGAAGAAGAAGACATAGGAAGAGATCTAAGACTTTATAGGGGTGCTAATTTAAAAGGATACGATAAGAGTTCACGAAAGAAAACAGAGAGAGAGAGGTGAGGGGAGTTCAGATAGAACGAGAACAAAGGCGTCACCCAGGTTTTGAGGAGGTAGGAAACAGACAGAGGTAAGGGAATGGTTAAGGGGAGTTATCAGTTTACATTAACAATTTGTTTAAACCAGAAATAAGCTTTGCTGGAGCTGACTAATTAAGGGAAGGCACTACCCTTATCCAGAGACTAATGCACATGATTTGATGTGCAACATATCCCCATGAGTGCACTGGATTTCTATACAAAATTGCATACCAAAGTGCTGAATGGTGCATTCTTTTCCCTCTAGGGTGATGATCTTAGAACAAGTGTCATTAGCTATAACACCAGTTGTTCAACACCAGATTTCACCCACTTATCTTAGACATGGTTATGCGTGATCCTTTAAAGGCTTTTTTTAAAAAATGTTTTGTCTTGACGCAGAATTATCTGAAACTATAAACACCCTTTGATGTTAAATGAAATAACTATTCATCTAGGCAGGAAACTCGGGCAAAGCCTTCATCAGATCATGCATAAAGGTGTCTAAGAGATGTGGGTGAAATCTGGTGTCACACAACTAGTGCCACAGCTAATGACATTCGTCCTAAGATCATCACCTTTGAGGGAGGAGAATGCACCATTCAGCACTTTGGTGTGCAATTTTGTATAGAAATCCAGTGCACACATGGAGATAAGTTGCACACCAAGTCATGTGCATTGCAGTCTCTGGATAAGGGTAGTGCCTTCCCTCAACCCATTCAATCCCATAACCTTCACCAATGGCCATCAAGTTATCTTTTTATTTGTTGTCACATGACAACAGAAATGTCACTTCAAAACCTGAAACACGGCTGGTAACAATCCGGTAGACAAATCAGTTTAATACTAATAAATTTCACCACAAAACTGCACTTAGACATTCACAGTGCCAGTCTAAGGTTTTCAATTCTCTTCATAGTTTGATTGATCCCTCTGGCGTGAGACTGAATAGGTTAAGAATAATCTATAGCAAGCTGCAACACGAAAACATGCCATGTTTTGTCTTATGCATTTTCACCAAAAACTAAAAAATAACTTTCTATATAGTCTTTCATGACACTGCCCATTCCTACCCTTTATTTATATTTTGTTTGTATTGACAATGTCCAAACATAAAATTGGTTTGGATTCTGGTTAGTTACATTTAAGAGACCACTGGCCGTATGCATAATCCTTACGTTAGTTAACGCAGTACGGTATCCACAGGAAACTCTCAAAATATTAGTAGTGTTCACTGTGGTTAACGCAATACGTTAATTAACGCATGGATTACACATACGGCCACATATTCCTAATATGGGCCAAGGCTCAAAAAATGGTCATTACCAGTTGTACAGTAACACTACTGCATCAGTTACTGTTTTAAGAACTGTACTTGTTATGAGGGAGTGTTGTAACAATGCAACATCAGTCATGATTTATAATGAGTGCACACAAAATCTAACATCTTTTGACAAAAGGATTTAACTTTGTCAAAACTGTTTTGGGGAAAATTAAATAGTTCTGTTTGAATACAGCTCTTGGCTTCAATAGATTTATTGTCTAGTATTTGTTACTATATTTTGCACAAATACTTTGTTGGGAGATTCCTGTTTGTAGGTTTGTTTGAGTTGGGTTTTATGGCACTTCCGCATGACTAAGCATTGTATTGCATCCCTGTACACAGGTATAGTTCATTACATAGAAAATTAGACGCAGGTTAGGTCACATACGACATAGGAATGCTACTTCCTGGATTGTACATGTATGTGGTTTGGAATAAAGGGATAAGACATACATGCATGGCAAATATCGTGGAAGGATTAAAGGCTGTATAACATACAGTGTGGCTTGCTCCTAACTGTGGGGAATGCATGAAAAATAAGCACACATAGACATGTACAGCATCATCATAAGGCACAAGCTGCAAATAATAATGCCAATAAAAAAATCACTAAATTACTCTATATGGTCAACAATGATAACAATGTTATAGATCATTAAACTTCATACTTGAAAGAAATAACAAAACTTAAATTAGATAACAGTCATTCAAACATATCATATAATATGCAGTTCGCAACAGTGTGAAGAAAATCATAATTTTCAACAATGAGTTTTTGTGCACGTGCGGAAGTTCATGCACTTATTCATCCTTATTGTTGCAGTATCTTAAAGGCTGGCCTGTTCCAAGTCTTGAAGTTCAATATGTGAAATATCATCAATACCAGTTTATTAAAAATCTAATCTGAGAAAGATAACTTAACATTAAACAGTATGTCGTGATATTGTGTTCAGCTTTACTTTACCCTAGTGTACTAACCTGCATGCTAAAATGCTATTTAGCTGGATCACAAGCTTATATCATAAAAAGCATCAATTCTGAGGTTTAGTGGGTTATGAAAAAACAATTGGACTGAAAGGGTGAAACTTGTCATGGCTATGGTAAACAAAGGTTATGTTGCAACAAAGGTATATGAATGATATTTTTCACTGTGCATTGAACTATAGTAAGCTCAAGCCGAGCTTTACTTGTACTGTACATGTATTTACAAGCAACATGACTTGTCCCTCTGTGTAACCAAAAATTTTCATGGACTAATGATGAATCTGTGCAGGCACAATCCCTCTGTCCGGCACCAGTGTTCTAAGTCTGAGACAATATGGAATAAATTTCACACACACTGATGATGAATTTGGGATATTACCAGTTATGCCCATACCGTACAGTGCAAACTGACAGTATCTTTGGCTCAACAAGACAATGAGCCTAGGAACATCCTTATTGTGTCTGAGATCTTCAAGACTAAGTAGCCCAAAAATTCTCGTTAAGAAAAATGCTACTAAATGTTAAAGATTACCAGGATTGCCCCACACACAAAAATACGTTTACACATGTGTTGTGCACTCAATGTAATTAAATTCATTATTTATTAGTAAGCCTCACTCACTGATTCAATCATAACATACATCAGTTCATATCAGTAATGATCCACATAAATTTCCAAACAAGCTATGCCGTCGCCCTGACTATCTCTCTGATCGTTCATATTACCATCCTCTCTCAATCTATTCACTCACACTTCTTTTGTATTTTCTTCATTACATCACTGTCTATTCATTCAACATGTTCATAAACATCCTTCTCCCCCTCCTCATACCTCCACACCCACTAGACTCCAAGCATGCATAATGCCACCATATTATACAGTCATTCAAAATGTAAAGCTAAATGAAAGGAAGGAAAAAAACAACGAAAAAAAAAACATACATCAGAGTTGTAAGAAGCACCCTTTGATCAGGTAAGCAAATGTATGGCAGTAAGGTAAGCAGCGTTATGGGTCAGTTAATTTTACTACCACTGGCCATGATTTTAGCTCTGATATGTAAAACCACCATTCCATAACAAAATCTCAGTATCCGCTTCACTACACTGCAACATATATCAAAATGAATGTTTGGTTATAAAACTTTCTGATAAACAAAAGCTTATTTCAGACATTATTATATCTAACTCAACACTTGCAACTTTTGTGAAAAATTATCATTTCCCTTATAACATACTCTAAACAGAAAATGCAAAATTTACTTGACCTGCCAAGATTTGGCCAATTCGTTCAGTGTTATCTACTGAAATATCTCTTTGTTAAAATTTATCTTATGATCTCGAATGCTTCAACATCTCTCAAATTTTCAAGCCCATCCTCAGAATTAGAGACCATGATAACCTACAATATTTCCTACTTTTGAGTATCTAAAAATGTATGTAATAATAAATAATAATAATAAAGCTCATTTATACAACACCAAATTCCCACTCTGTGGGCCCAAGGTGCTTTACAAAAACCATTAACTCTCTCTGTCTCACTTAAAAGAGTAGCTCACAAATAAATATAATAAGATCTAAAACTGTCTAAGTAAACAGATCCGCAGTAAATACCTGCCTAAAAAAAACAACCATAGACAACACACTTTACTCAACCTCCACTCAACTTCGAAATACCTCAACCTACCATATACTGGCATCACGGGTCACTCCAAGAGCAGTAGCTCAATGACAGAGATCAAAGACAAGAAAACAGATCTCCTGTATCAAACAGAGTGCTCAACCAACTTGCGGTTCAGTGAGATGTGCAATTCCCTGCCAAAATGCTTCAATACAAATTTTAATACACAAAATACCGTCTATGCTGAGAATTCATGAAAAACATGCGTTAAAATAACAAAGAATTGATCAACAAACTTGCTAACAAATATACAGAAATAACAGCACCTACTCATTAGAGGTTACACTGCAGTGTTCCTGAAAAGATTATAAATAAATAACTGTGACTATCACTCAAAATCAAAAACGAATAGAAATGGAATGCATACAAATCTACAACAGGTCATAGATGAAAATGCTAACAAGCAAAAACTTTTGTCTGCTAAGCTGCTGTATGATGACAGAACACCATATTATTGTCACAGCCGTACGCAGTTTGCTCTCCTCATTTGAGCGAGTTTGTCCACAGAGGGGAAAAAACTGTATTAGACAACATAAGAAAAAAGTGCTAATCTTAAGCTTTGGTGCTGGTTTTCAACCAATGCCTTTAAAACTTATTTTGTCTGTGACATTCGATGGATGTAATGGATTATAGCAAGCACAAAAATAGCCCATGTTTGCAAACTGCCTATTTCTCAGATTGTGACAATACATTACGAATGTTAACTCCATCAATATGGCACTGACCTGGCATCACTGCATGCTGGACACACTTATGAAATTTGACACCTTCTGAGCCAGTCTTAGCTGGATCCCGAACAACAGAGCAAAGAACGTATGAAGATGTCTAGAGGGCAATTATGTTGTTTTTGGAAACAACTAATCGTGGGCTGAGAATTAACTGGTTCTATGTCCACTTTTTGGTGAACTGAGAAAATTTAGGTCAAAGTTTTGATTTTCTCTTCAAAAGAGCACAAAGTTCTATAAGAGATCGCCTTTTTATTCATTCATATTATTACCTACAGATTCAAATTTCTCGGACATAGAACTTTGCGACTCAAGGTTTCTTGTCCAATTTCTACCTTTAAAAAATGAAAAACTGGGCATAGAACCAGTTAATTCTCAGCCCACGTAATGACAAAAGAGTCAGTCTAGCCTTCTCTGTTCTTCATTAGGCACTCCTCAGTGACAGAAGTGTTTACCGATTCCACAACAATCAAGACGCTTCTTTGCCAATAACTATGAGTTATCCATGTTTTCATGTCCTACTCTCAGGCCAAGGGATATGTGAGATTATTTGTCCTGCCTGGCTTATTCAGAAAGAAGAATTAATCGGACTAATGGCTTCAAAGAAATGTACTCTGTTGAGAAGATATCCATGAACAATCAGATTAGAGTGCATTATGCAGACTTTTAATCATGGTGCAGTATGTTTAGTCCCGAGAAGCAGGTTGTGCTATTTGAATATCTCCAAATAACCTCACCAAAAAACATTTTTTTTTTGGTTTTGTTTTGCAGGACTGCCCTTTCCCGGCAGAATTACGAGAATGAATTTGGTAATTGCCAGTTGACTATGAGATGAAGCTATGGGGAAACTGCACAGACCTGCAGTTATGGCCCATAGTGGTCTGTTAGCATTACCAGGGAACGCTGAAGAAGAAGACCCCAACATATATTTACCCTACATGACAAACTTCAGCAAGTATTCTTGTGGTTAAAGGCTTTGGTTTTAGTATTTTGTTGTTGCACAGAAGTCTGGTTATACATAATACATAGCATATCACAAGAACTGTAATCACAGATGGGGGGAAATGTAAAGTCAGGATGGGGGCAATGGTGAAGAAGAAAGCCAATGAAAATACATGTAGAGTAATGTGGTAAAGTTAAAGCTATGATGGAAAGAATATTTATCATGAAATGATACCATGCAGTCAAATAAACTGATTCATGAAAGAAGGCTATAATAATAGTGTAAATATAAATTCGGTGCATTTTCAATTGTTATGAAAACTGTGTGGTCATTCTAAATTGTGATCATTATGTCATTTACATGTATTATGAAGTCAATTATACAAGGCTGAAATTAGTGGTGGGCAGTATCATTACTTTCAAATTGTTTAACTCTGTTTCAATATCATAACTGAACCTCTGGAATTTTCTATACAATTTCAATACTTTTGATACAAGTGGTGACAATTTGTCTAACCTGAACGGGATTTCTTACCCCTACCTTTTTAAAAATTATCCTATTTCAAGCCTGATTCCTAGCCTGATTCATCTAATTCAATTACAATGACCCGAATGTTGTATCAAAAGTTTTTAAGTTTTTGACTTTTCTCAGATCTTCAGTAGCAGCCTGCAAGATGTTTCACCAATAAGCTTACAGTAACCAACATCAACGGTATCAAAATTAATTTCAATCCTACTCCAAGTCTCATAGCCCAACTAGGTACTGGTCATCTCAGTTAAAAGCCAATCAGGGGTACTAAAGTAATCGAAAGTGTCAAAAGATACTGGATATATGCAGAGTACCATATTTAACACCTAGAAGATTAATCACTCAGAACTAGGCTTCAAATCTGAAATAGAACTTCGAGCTTGAAGGCTGAGTATTGCGATACTTAAAATTTGAGATAACTACCCACCACTATATGAAAGACAAAGTTTACAGTACACGAACACTGTATGTGTTGTTTTCACTAAAGTTAGAACAAATATTTAACAAAGGCAATTACTACTGCAGTGAGCTCAATGTCTGGGCACTTGGTATTGGAGGCATTACTGCCACTTTATTAAAAAAATTGGATACGCAGAATTAGATCGAATTCAGCTTTTTTAAACTTCCTACAGGGCATAAAATGATGTTGTTTCATCTGTGCTATTCTTGTCCTATGGGGCATAAACTGATGTTGTTTCATCCGTACTATTCTTGTCCTATGGGGCATAAACTGATGTTGTTTCATCCGTGCTATTCTTGTCCTATGGGGCATAAACTGATGTTGTTTCATCCGNATTTCCCTTATAACATACTCTAAACAGAAAATGCAAAATTTACTTGACCTGCCAAGATTTGGCCAATTCGTTCAGTGTTATCTACTGAAATATCTCTTTGTTAAAATTTATCTTATGATCTCGAATGCTTCAACATCTCTCAAATTTTCAAGCCCATCCTCAGAATTAGAGACCATGATAACCTACAATATTTCCTACTTTTGAGTATCTAAAAATGTATGTAATAATAAATAATAATAATAAAGCTCATTTATACAACACCAAATTCCCACTCTGTGGGCCCAAGGTGCTTTACAAAAACCATTAACTCTCTCTGTCTCACTTAAAAGAGTAACTCACAAATAAGTATAATAAGATCTAAAACTGTCTAAGAAAACAGATCCGCAGTACATACATGTACCTGCCGGAAAAACCAACCATAGACAACACACTTTACTCAACCTCCACTCAACTTCGAAATACCTCAACCTACCATATACTGGCATCACGGGTCATTTCAAGTGCAGTAGCTCAATGACAGAGATCAAAGACAAGAAAACTGATCTCCTGTATCAAACAGAGTGCTCAACCAACTTGCGGTTCAGTGAGATGTGCAATTCCCTGCCAAAATGCTTCAATACAAATTTTAATACACAAAATACCGTCTATGCTGAGAATTCATGAAAAACATGCGTTAAAATAACAAAGAATTGATCAACAAACTTGCTAACAAATATACAGAAATAACAGCACCTTCTCATTAGAGGTTAGACTGCAGTGTTCCTGAAAGGATTATAAATAAATAACTGCGACTATCACTCAAAATTAAAAACGAAAAGAAATGGAATGCATACAAATCTACAACAGGTCATAGCTAAAAATGCTAACAAGCAAAAACTTTTGTCTGCTAAGCTGCTGTATGATGACAGAACACCATATTATTGTCACAGTCATACGCAGTTTGCTTTCCTCATTTGAGCGAGTTTGTCTGCAGAGGGTATAAAACTGTATTAAGACAACATAAGAAAAAAGTGCCAATCACAAACTTTGGTGCTGGTTTTTAATCAATGCCTCTAAAACTTACCTTGTCTGTGACATTCGATGGATGTAATGGGTTGTGGCAAGCACAAAAATAGCCCATGTTTGCAAACTGTCTATTTCTCAGATTGTGACAACTCATTACGAATGTTAACTCCATCAATATGGCATTGACCTGGCATCACTGCATGCCAGACACACTTATGAAACAGGGTTGCCAGCAGCTGACCAAAAAATTATCTGAAAATTTTGCGACGGCCCGATATCCTCGCGAATTTATGTTATCATATATGCCCGCTTTCCCCTTGTATTTGAAGTATTTCTTATTTAATTTATAAAGTAATGAGGCATAAAAATATGAAGAAAACAAAAAATAAATGACATTAAATCGGCAATCTCCAATAGGATAAAAATCTCGGATTTCCGATAATTATCGGCAAAACGGCAACCCTGTATGAAATTTGACATCTGCTGAGCCAGTCTTAGCTGGATCCCGAACAAGAGAGCAAAGAACGGATGAAGCTGTCTAAGTGGCAATTATGTTGTTTTTGGAAACAACTAGTCTAATCGTGGGCTGAGAATTAACTGGTTCTATGTCCACTTTTTGGTGAACTGAGAAAATTTAGGTCAAAGTTTTGATTTTCTCTTCAAAAGAGCACAAACTTCTATAGGAGATCGCCTTTTTATTCATTCATATTATTACCTACAGATTCAAATTTCTCGGACATAGAACTTTGCGACTCAAGGTTTCTTGTCCAATTTCTACCTTTAAAAAATGCAAAACTGGGCATAGAACCAGTCAATTCTCAGCCCACGTAATGACAAAAGAGTCAGTCTAGCCTTCTCTGTTCTTCATTAGGCACTCCTCAGTGACAGAAGTGTTTACCGATTGAACATCAATCAAAAAGCTTCTTTGCCAATAACTATGAGTTATCCATGTTTTCATGTCCTACTCTTTGGCCAAGGCATATGTGAGATTATTTGTCCTGCCTGGCTGATTCAGAAAGGAGAGTTAATCGGACTAATGGCTTCAAAGAAATGTACTCAGCTGAAAAGATATCCATGAACAACCAGATCAGAGTGTATTATGCAGACTTTTTATCATTGTATAGTATGTTTAGTCCCCAGAAGCAGGCTGTGCTATTTGAATATTTGCAAATAACCCCACCAAAAAACATTTTTTTGTTTTTGTTTTGCAGGACTGCCCTCTCCCAGCAAAATTACGAAAATGAATTTGGTAATTGCCAGTTGACTATGAGACGAAGCTACGGGGAAACTGCACAGACCTGCAGCTGACCACCTAGTTCTTGGCCTATAGTGGTCTGTTAGCATGACCAGGGAACACTGCTGAAGAAGAAGAAGACCCCAACATATATTTACCCTACATAACGAACTTCAGCAAGTATTCTTGTGGTTAAAGGCTTTGGTTTTAGTATTTTGTTGTTGCACAGATGTCTGGTTATACATAATACATAGCATATCACAAGAACTGTAATCACAGACGGGGGGAAATGTAAAGGCAGGATGGGGGCAATGGTGAAGAAGAAAGCCAATGAAAATAGAGTAATGTGGTATAGTTAAAGCTATGATGAAAAGAATATTTATCATGAAATGATACCATGCAGTCAAATAAACTGATTCATGAAAGAAGGCTATAATAATAGTGTAAATATAAATTCGGTGCATTTTCAATTGTTATGAAAACTGTGTGGTCATTCTAAATTGTGATCATTATGTCATTTACATGTATTATGAAGTCAATTATACAAGGCTGAAATTAGTGGTGGGCAGTATCATTACGTTCAATATTTTTAACTCTCTTTCAGAATCAAAACTCGACGTCTGGAATTTTCAGTACAACATCAATACTTTTAATACAGGTTGTGACAATTTGTCTAACCTAAGCAGGATTTCTCATCCTCACCCTTTTATAATTTATCCTGTTTCAAGCCTGATTCCTAGACTGGTTCATCTACATAGTTCAATTACAATGACCCAAATCTTGTATCAAGAGTTTTTGATCTTTCTCAGATCTTCAGTAGCAGCCTGCAAGATGTTTCACCAAAAAGCCTACAGTAACCAACATCAACAGTATCAAAATTAATTTCAATCCTACTCCAAGTCTCATAGGGTACTGGTCATCTCAGTTAAAAGCCAATCAGGGTACTAAAAGTTATTGAAAGCGTCAAAAGATACTGGATATATTCAGAGTACCATAGTTAACACCCAGAGCTTTAATCACTCAGAACTAGGCTTCAAACCTGAAACAGAACTTCGAGCTTGAAGGCTGAGTATTGCGATACCTAAAATTTGAGATATCTACCCACCACTATATGAAAGACAAAGTTTACAGTACATGAACACTGTATGTGTTGTTTTCACTGAAGTTAGAACAAATATTTAACAAAGGCAATTACTACCGCAGTGAGCTCATTGTCTGGGCACTTGGTATTGGAGGCATTACCGCCTCTTTATAAACAAAATTGGATACGCAGAATTAGATCGAATTCAACTTTTTTTAACTTCCTATAGGGCATAAACTGATGTTGTTTCATCCATGCTATTCTTGTCCTATAGGGCATAAACTGATATTGTTTCATCCGTGCTATTCTTGTCCTATAGGGCATAAACTGATGTTGTTTCATCTGTGCTATTCTTGTCCTATGGGGCATAAACTGATGTTGTTTCATCCGTGCTATTCTTGTCCCATGGGGCATAAACTGATGTTGTTTCATCCATGCTATTCTTGTCCCATGGGGCATAAACTGATGTTGTTTCATCCGTGCTATTCTTGTCCCATAGGGCATAAACTGATGTTGTTTCATCCGCGCTGTTCTTGTTGCTTTTATAACTTCTGGGACTGCCAACCTTGTGTGTTTTTGATTTATTAATAGGTTCTTCTCACACCTCCTGTAACAACTTCACACAGAGCAGGAAATTTTCTATCTTTTCTTTTGTTATTCGCATCGTTTTTATGACTTATGGGACAGGCAATCTTATGAGCCTTTGATTTATTAATAAGGTTTTTCTCACACTTCTTGTAGCAAATGGTTTTGGTTGTATCTATGGGCACTATAAAACAAACCAGAATCATCTGTAAAATTGTATCTTTTATGCGTAAAACAAAGGATTACAATATAAAAATATATGTGAAGTGTATGTTCATTATACGAATAAAAATACAGTTGTGTAGACAGTTGTACTCCATCAGGAACAGATTTTTCATTCTTAAATTTTTGTTGGCTTCTGTTTTATGTCATTCCTTCGAGGATACATTCAAAGTTAATAAATGGAAAGGGTCTTAGTGAAAAAATAGCCATATCTTTGCATAGATGGAATAGAATATATGAATAATGATATCTGCGGGTCATTTAAGAGAGAAAAGTATCCTTCACATCAATATTACACTCTTTGACTCAGAAGTGGGAAAAAACGATAAAGCACATTTATGGAGAAAAACAATCTGGAATGAAATGTTGCAAGGCGTATTTAAGTACAATAAATGTTGGCACAAACTCACAACCATTCCAGAGCAAAACTGTCCCATGTCAATCCAACAAAAGTATTCCTCTCTCTCCACAGTATAAAACATTTCTAAGTCTGCAGATACTAGCGTTTTGTTCTAACTTAAAAGAAAAAAAAAAAAACAACTGAAGACCACATGAAAACAGCTTCACAGGAAGACTTCACATGATGATGATAAATACCAGAAGCCCTCTATTGTCTGCCAGCATTTCATGTGGCTTTCATCCTTGATGGGTTGGGTTCCACCCCTGGTCAGGTATTCTTTGCACAAGTGACGTGGAAGCGATAAAAATGAAGACTACTGTATCCAATATGCTGTAAGCAGATGGTACGACCGTGACTTTAGAAAACTGGAATGCGATCCCTGCGAACTTGCGCCAAGTCATCATCCAGCAAGAGAAGAATCTGTTAAGGGCAGGGATGATAATGGTGATATAGGAGTGAGTACTGACACAGTGCTTCAAATAGCAAGGGGTGCCTGCACAAATGCCTTATCTCTTTAAAAAATCATTTATATAAGGTCTTTACGTAGGCCCCCCATGAATATTTCCTCCGTCAAACTTCGGCAAGTTTTTAATTAAAGTATAAGATTGTCATATTAAGAAAATTAAAATGCACCAATATATTCCTGCCAAACTTGGTGACTTGGTTCACCCATGCATCAAGCCCAACATAAAACTGAATTTCAAGCAGGAGATAATGGGGAATTCAGAATGACTGTATAATATAGGGCCATTCCAGCAGAATGCCTCATCAGTTGCCTTAATTTCTGAAAAAGCTTTGATTTTACAGCGATCAGTTCTATCTGATGCTTAAAGAATAAATTAAATCCTGTTAAAAACCACCAAAATCTATTGCTGTAAAATCAGTGCTTTTAAGAAATTTGCATGATAGTCTAGTTGTGGCTTTCTGCTGGAATTGCACTTTACTGAGCTTAAGTAGCCTTAAACAAATGCCAGGAAAATGACAGACCGACCGACCATCCGACCAACCAATCAAACTATGGCAACATCACACATCAGTGCCTATTCTATTTTCTGTACCTTACCCATTTTGTGGACTGCGATATTAGGTCCCAACACCAAAGATATCCATTGGCTTCTAAAACAATTTGAACACAAGCACCGAGAGCTCTCTCCTCCGTTATTCTGTGCCAACAAACTATCATTAGTATGGCATAGGAGCAGGTCCCTTTGGCTCTATGCTACTACACAAAAATGATGCTCACCATAAATGCAGACGATTGGTCGTCTATACCATCACTGAGAGCAAAGTAACCATCAGCACCTGGGCTGAGCACCATATCCATGGTTTAACATAGAATGAGGTAGCATTTATACCACAATACCATAACAGCAATAAAACATGCAACCAAACTCACCATGAATGAGAAGAAGAGGCTGATGGCCGACAGGAAATGCCACACGTCATGGTGGTCGTAAAATTCCATTAAGATACATTCCTTGTTCCCTGCTCGCGATCCGGCTGCTGTCAGCTAAGGAAATATAAACAGTAAATTGTCTTAAACAGGCAACAGTGAGGAGAGGACCAGCAAAAATGTCTAGGAAAATGCCATGCTCATTCCACATTTGCTTCGGTCATTTTCTGAAATTTTCATTTTTGAGATATTTAGCACTCTAAACATGTTGTTCAAAGCAAAACAATGAGGCAGATGTGGGTTAGTTTTGTAAAATTGGGATAAAATAACTAATGAAAACTTAATGTATGTTTTAATAGGAGAAGGAAAATAAAGGGAAGATTATAGTAATTTATACAACTCACATCATCAAAAACATGAGTTAGGCAAGTGTGGAATGAGCATGACGATATGTAATGAGAAGACAATAGCCAGAGCCTTCGGTAACAGCTGAAAACCTAATTTGTAATCATACAGTAACAGAGGACATTGACAGAAGATTCTGAATGGACTAGCAGGTTGGATGTGTGCAAAGAGCATGGGAGACTTGTAGAGGTGGACAGCTGACAGATAGAAGTGAAGGTCTATGATCACCAAAACCAGAAGACATAGCACCAGAAGAAGAGGAAGGCCAAATTATATACCATATTGGATGACTTAGGACTCAAAACCTTTACACATTATTTTTTTTAAGTTCAAGAAGTTTATCAGGTGTTAGCCGAGCACCTCACTTCACACACGGGCAGACTTGTTCATTGCCAAAAATATCTACAGGAAAAAACATAACAGGTACATTATCCGAGAAAAGAAGAAAGAGCAAACTGCTTAAAGAAAGAAAGGAAGAAAAGAAAAATGCTGCCTTTATCTCACTCTTGCTCTCCTCAAACTAGTTTCTGCTTTAATATCATACATGTACTTCCAAAGCTGCTGAATTAATAGATTAGAGAATGACTGTTACTTTGCTCAAAGTTCTTTTATCACAAAATAAGTTCTGTCAATGCATGAAGTGAATCTGGCTCCAGCTTAATAATAAACTTCTTGAAGGTTTAAGTACTAAACACAAAGCCAATGCTATCCATCTGAAAGAAATGTCTATATTACTTGTTCTGTAAAACATCGCATGATGCAATAGTAATTACAGTATTCTGAGAAAACCCATTCCCATTTTCCACTCTCAGTCTTGACCACATTGAAATTTAGTAGTGTCTCTGAGTATTTACCCATCAGTCAAGGAAAGTGACTTAACAATCTTGAAAACTGATGTTAAGTATTACCAGAAAAGGTCTAAGAACAATTAACTCCTTGAAAACAGAAATTGTTAAGTATTGCAAAAAAAAAGGTCTGCAAACAATGAACTCCTTGAAAACAGAAATTGTTAAGTATTACAAAAAAAAAGTCTGTAAACAATGAATTCCTTGAAAACAGAAATTGTTAAGTATTACAAAAAAAAGTCTGTAAACAATGAATTCCTTGAAAACAGAAATAGTTAAGTATTACAAAAAAAAGGGTCTGCAAACAATGAACTCCTTGAAAATAGATAGCTGTTAAGTACAGTATTATCAGAAAAAGTCTGGAAAAAAAATTAATTCTATTTTCCTGAATTTTGTCTTGAAATATTGTCATTGGAAAGTGCCAGAATTTTGCAAGAAATTTGTATGATGATTCAAATAATTGTTTTGTATGTGAAAAAATACTTTTGCATACCAATTATCAAGGGAGCTATGGTATGATGTACACAACATGGAATACAGTATGAACTAGTAAAGAGTGAACTGAACCAAACAAAGAATAATATTTGAAAACCATCAGAACTTCCTAGTAAGCCTTACATGGCGGAAATCCATCTGGAATGATATGTCAGGAGACACTGTGTTTAAGAAGATCAACGAACCTATACATACATACATACATAGTATACATACATACATACGTACATACAGTGCATATATACCTACATTTATACACACAAACATACACACCCCAATAAACATATCATTGAAGAAAAAGGCAACTGCCCCCTCATAAACCTCCGCCCGAAGTACTCTAAATAAATCCTTTCAGTACATATGATATGTACAGTATATATGTATGTCCTAACACTTTGGTCCATAAAGCTTTTGAATGTATGTCCCGAGATAATATTCTCAAGTTGTATTTGGTGAACCCTTTCATCTTATTTCCTGCTATTCATATTCTTATGTACAGGGGCACTATCATAGCCATAATCAAGCTGAAGCGCAGTAAAACCCCAACTCAAATAAACAAATGTACAGGCTTATAAGCTCATGATAATTAGGTACATCATAAATAACATGGTGCTGCCAAGAGTTTAGGCATGCTCACTGTTGTGGGTACAGTGCTTGAACAAGAGCGAATTAGTAAGACAGTGAACACAGAAAATATTTTTTAAAAAAACGATCAGAGAGTCAAAGTCTATTTGCAGGGACTGCCAATTACAGAAACAACATAACGCCGCAGAAAGATATGATGGGTCTCGTCATCATCACATCAACTGCCACAACAACTACATCCACAGCATTACTATGACTATACCATCTCATCAACTGCCACAACAATAACAACAACAACAACTACATCCACAACATTTCTATGACTATACCATCTCATCAACCGCCACAACAACAACAACAACTACATCCACAACATTACTATGATTATACCATCTCATCAACCGCCACAACAACAACAACAATAACAACTACAACCACAACATTACTATGACTATACCATCTCATCAACCGCCACAACAGCAACAACAACTACATCCACAACATTACTATGATTATACCATCTCATCAACCGCCACAACAACAACAACAATAACAACTACAACCACAACATTACTATGACTATACCATCTCATCAACCGCCACAACAGCAACAACAACTACATCCACAACATTACTATGATTATACCATCTCATCAACCGCCACAACAACAACAACAATAACAACTACAACCACAACATTACTATGACTATACCATCTCATCAACCGCCACAACAGCAACAACAACTACATCCACAACATTACTATGATTATACCATCTCATCAACCGCCACAACAACAACAACAATAACAACTACAACCACAACATTACTATGACTATACCATCTCATCAACCGCCACAACAGCAACAACAACTACATCCACAACATTACTATGATTATACCATCTCATCAACCGCCACAACAACAACAACAATAACAACTACAACCACAACATTACTATCACATTACTAACAACAACCCGAATCAAGTACCAACCTGCCAGGAAGTAAGATGCTGAAAGAAAAAGTAGAGTGCTCCGCTCCAGGTCACACCAGATACCATTATCACAATGATAACCAGCCAGCTGATTCGCTCCTTACTTAGCATCTGAGATGGACAGAAACAGAATTATCAGATGGAGTAATAGAAGGGCAAATGAGGGGAGTCATTCATGGATGGATGAGTATGTCTATGAAAAATGGATAATTGGATGGGACACTGATCTATGGGTTCACAGTTGCACGGGTCAGTGGATAAATACAATAATGAAAAGAGTGGTCGAAGGAGGGAATTTTCAACATACCAGTCAGTGGGCTCATCGATGAGTGGATGGGTGGATGGATAGATGGATGGATGAGTGGCTGGATGGAGTGATAGAGGAATGGTTGAGAGGACTGATAAATGGACTTATATCTGGGTGGATGGAAGGGTGGATGGATAGATGGATGGATGAGTGGCTGGATGGAGTGATAGAGGAATGGTTGAAAGGATTGATAAATGGACTTATATCTGGATGGATGGAAGGGTGGATGGATAGATGGAAAGATGGGTGGATGGATAGATGGATGGATGAGTGGCTGGATGGAGTGGTAGAGGAATGGTTGAAAGGATTGATAAATGGACTTATATATGGGTGGATGGAAGGGTGGATGGATAGATGGATGGATGGGTAAGTAGATAGATGAGTAGTTGGACAGATGGATAGATGGATGGACAAACTGCCAATGGATCAACTGGATCTACTAATAGATGGAATCACTAAATATAAGAGCCAACACAATCATGCAATAAACATTATCTCAGATGTGGAAAGAACCAAGAAAACACACAGTATTCTCTTCTGATCAGTTACCTTCATAATGATATAGAATACACAGTAAAGCAGCAGATTCCCTATAAATATTGCCAAGAGGTAGCTGGCAAAGTCTGACGGCTGTGTAATGGCACCATACAAAGCACTGAAATATATAAGAGAATAACACTTTTTTATACAGATCAAGAAACTTGCAAGAGGAAAGAAAATGAATCAAATAATATGTGTGGCTGCATGGGAGAACTCATCGGATCTCGCAATAGGTAATTTTGAGCTACGGTCTTGAAAAGTTGAAATTTCGACTTCCTGGGCCAAATTGAGATTCCTGCAGCATCAGAAAATGTAGTTATTCATTTATCTTTCATTTCATGTAAATTTTGTTCACGAAAATGAGGTTAGAGTGTTATTTTTTAGTGTTTTAATGAAGCACCCTTCATTCAAAGGCGTGATTGAAAGACTTTAATCTTCATTTTCTCAAAATCTATATATATGGCAACATTAAGTTTACAAATTTGTCCACAACTTTGGAACTAATAAAGATATTGACCTCAAATACAGTGCAAAATGTTTGGAAATGAATGGGGATGAATATGCTATCAAGAACTCAATTTTTACATCTGGAAAGGTGTGAAGGGTTTTCCCGTGCACCCACACGGATTCTAGTGAACAAAAGTTCATTCATTAGAGAGGGTGCGATAATTAAGGGGAATATGGAAAGTGAATAGGATGCATAACTGCTCATAGTCATAGGAGAATAAAAGGCACAACTCTGACACCAAGAGTCACACAGTGAAATATGCACAGATGTGCACTTTCATGATGCATTAGAGATCAGAATTACACAATCTACTTATGCTGTGATAACTAGCCTTCATCCTACAAAGGAGACAAAAGAACTTTTCATGACCTTTATGAGTAGAATTTCAGTACTAAGAGGTCTTAAAGACTTTCACCTGTTTCAAAAAATCAGACTTTTGAAGTCCTGATTTGTCTAGGGTGCTTTTCTGATGTCATTCCAAACATTATGTTCCTAAATAAATGTGCCAAGTTTTAATGCACAGGCATGTTCAGCAGGGCCTATGTGAAAACTTCAAAAGTCCTGCTGAGCTAACACATATTCCTCTGTCACACATAATGTGGAGCAGTGTGGCCTAATGGTTATGGCGTTGGATTCAGGATCTAAAGGTCCTGAGTTCGATTCCTGACCACGGTCATGTTGTAAGTGCCTTGGGAAAGCATTTCATTCACATTTTCCTCAGTCCATCCGTCTGTAAAATGGGTACCTGGCTATAGGCAGTGGAAGATATTGTCAGAATGCTAGTGATCAGCGAATATAAATGGCAGCGGTACTGTATGCTCCCCAGGGAATCGAGAAAGTCCTAGAGTGATCAGGCCTGCTGGGGTAATAATAGTGTGAAGTTGCATGAGAGGGCATTAGCCTGGATATGAGACTAAAAACCGCATTATTATATAATACTAACAATACTGTTTGTCCCCTCATTTCACATCTTGCTGCATTTAACCAAAGATAAAGAAAAGGGGGTCATGTTTGCTAAGAATGTTTATTTCCATTATCTTCATAGCCTGCATCAAATTCTAAAAGAATAAATTTCTGTTTTTGTTTCCAATTTCTGCGTTGCCTGCATTAAATTCTAAAGTAATCTAAAGGAACAAATTTCAATGGGCCTGCATGAAGAGGACAAGGCAATGTTTTGAGACAGTTGAATACTCACAAGGCCCAGTTGACAAAGTTGCCTAAAAGGAGCAAGGTAAACCGATTCTGTGGAGAAAGAAAGACAAGGCAAAATATTACATACTTTCATAATGGTCTGAGTCAGCCGGTGACATTTTTTCCTTTAAAATATGAGAGGATGTCATGGATTAGTTTATTAGATATGATGCGTAATGTGTACCTCACCAGAAGTAATTGCTGAAGAAAAAAAAAAACAACAACTTCTTTGGCACTGAAATGAATCAGTCCAGTGCAATGAGAAATTTAGAAAGACATGCAAAGGCATTATAATCAGGATATTAAAGACCTGTTTTTTGTGTTTTTTAAAATTTTGTCAAGATTTTACTACAAAATGTTAAAAGCTTTTGTTTCCTCGTGTGATTTTCATCACATGTATCACTGTTGTCCCCAGCATCATCATCTTACCAGTGCAACATCATCACTTTGTCCGTTCATATTATATTGATCAACATTAGTCTATATGATTTGTTATGGTTGTATTCAACGTTATGAAAAATGTATTTGTATTTGTATGTTATGCTTAACAGATAAATAAAGTTGAGTTAAAAAAAAAAAAAATACATAGTTTCATGAATTGACAGGATATATAAATAATGTGAAGAAAACTGTTTTTTAAACAAAACAAACTAAATGTGATGTGAATTATGAACGAAAAAAAAAATGAAAAATGAAAAATAAATAACCAATTGAACAAAAACAAAAATGAAATGGGAAAATGTGAGTTGCACAAAATGCTTGAAAATGCCCCAAAACTGAATGCCCTAAAATCAATGAAAGCAGTTAAACGGAAGAGTGATCATAATCCCCTTTAATTTTTAAGTAACAAAAAAAAAAGAACAACAAATACAAAAGTCACCAAAAATGCATCATTGGACCCAATGAACACAAAGACTATAGCTATCACTGTCAATCCTAAATTCTCTCATATCGTCGATGTCCTAAGTTAAATATATAAATATAGAGTAAAATCATATACAGTTGAGTGCTTAGCATCTGATATTGACAACATGATTCTTGAAGTAGACGGAGAACGTGACAGCCTGCCCCAGACAAACCAAGCAGGTTACAACAAATACTTACAGGGTAGGCTGGACGAGAACAATTCCTACAGTCCGATATTATGACTAGAAACAGGCGCTTGAAGATGTGACGATCTGGCAATGGAAATGAAGAAAAAAAAATATTCATGGATATAAGTATAGTATAACATTCATTCTAGTGATACCGATGTTGCAAGTAAACAAAATAATGTTGTTCTGTGAATTGTGTTGCCTTACCGTGTGCTTCAGTTAAAGGGGCAGGGGTAGATATTTGCATCACAGTCTAAAATATATTTTACCGATCTACATTTTTTCCTTCCACCTGACCATTTCTGAGAAAACACTGCTTGACTGTCAGGTTTTTAATCCTGCATGTGCCGCTATTACTCGTGCCATGTGACGTTATAAAATGAGAAAAACTAGCAGCTCATTGGTGCAGATGCATGAACGAACAATCTGGACGAATCATCTGCTAGCCTATCTTGCTTACTGATGTCACGCACACGAGTAATGGCAGTATGCCCAGGACAAAAATCCCAACATTCCAGTGGTGTTTTCCCAGAAACTGTCCCGACGAAAGGAAAAATGTATGTGGTTTAAATTTTATGAAAAATAATGCGGATATACTAGACTGTGAAGCAAATAAATAACTACCCCTGTCCCTTTACAGCTAATTTTTTTTCTGTTTGTTTTGAAATAATCTTTTAATCTTTCCTCTCCATGGAACTATTTAACTTTTCCGTGGATCTGCCATCCAATTAGCCTAACTCTTTGACTGAATTTGAAAGGTACTTTTCTCACGACTAATGGTAACCTATTAGTGCCCATATTTTAGAATTTACAGCAGTATCTGGTGGAGGTGTTATAGAGAAAAACAAAAATGCACAAGCAAAACCGTCTTGAATTAATGTTCCTCATCTTTGAATGCCACACACACGGTGAACACTTTGATGGTTCACCATACTGCCCCACACACTGTGAACACTTTGGTGGTTCACCATGCTGCCCCACACACTGTGAACACTTTGGTGGTTCACCATGGTGCCCCACACACGGTGAACACTTTGGTGGTTCACCATGCAGCCCCACACACTGTGAACACTTTGGTGGTTCACCATGCTGCCCCACACACTGTGAACACTTTGGTGGTTCACCTTGTGGAAAAACTGCAAAAAAACATCATTCTGCAGCAAGTAAAAATAATACTAACCCACGGTGAGAAAGCTTGGAAAAATTATTTTCTGTTAAAACCAATAAAGACCGTGACAAGCTCAATTTGTAGAAAGAGTTTTTCAAGATCAAAATGTTTCTCCTGGAAAACTGGGTTACTCTTCTGTGAAATTCACTAAATCTATGTTTGTTGCATCATGTCATGTTTACAGATGTATGTCACTGATAAAAAAAACCCTACCTAACTGCCATCTTCCCATGTAGTAAACTTGTGCGGTCACTAAGAGTGTCATCAGCATATGGACAAGGGCATAGAAGATCCAGAAAATATTGGTTCCATACACCTGTCAAGAACAAAAATACAAAGACATACTGACATCATCCAAAGCAACAACAAAAGTAAATGTGAGAGACATGTATAAAGAAATCTGGAATGCTGGAAATTAACATTTTGCACGAGTTACTAACAGCTCACTTGCATAAAGAATATCTGTCTCTTGGGCATCTGAAATGAGGTTCATGTTGCTTGACTAGGAACCAAGAAGGTCATCAGACCTCTGGTACTGAATCTAAAGTACTCTAATTTCTGTACACAGAAGCATTGATGTACTAGGTGAGTGGTAAGTAACTGTGAGCAAAGATATGAAACTGCTAACATAAAGTGGCAGAAAAGATTTCTAAACAGTCCCTATGGTGAGGCAAGGGGTTGGGTTTGAGTTTCAAAGGCTTAAAAATACTTTTGCAAACTCAGGCAGGGTTTTGCCACTGAAGAATAAATTATGTTGCTGTTGCTGGGTTGGTAAGGTTAATCTAATTGTTGTGTGAAAAGGCCTAAAATATTAGGTAGCCTGATTCATTGCCTAAGTCTCAAACTGTAAGTGGTCTTGGATAGTTTTTTTCTGTGTCAAAATTTGGAGGAAGACTTAAACAACTATGTGTGGAAAAGATTTTGGCATGGGACCCCTTAATAAGTTAAGCAACGGCATAAAACCTTATACAACCAACAGTTGGAAAAACCTAGGTATCTTCATACCCAAAAATGAGTCCCCGCAAACCACTCGCCTTGGCAGAGGTGAGAATACAGAAAGCCAGGATTGAGTGTACTCACCACTCCTATCACAGCAACAAAGATGACGACCGCCATGGAGAAATAAGCCACATGTGCCTTGGCATTGATGTCAGGGTGTCTAGCCTGGTAGATCTTCAGCATGCAAAGGCAGGCAATGATGTACATGAAGGAGGTGTCTGGAGATAAAGGCAAAAATACAAATACAGTCGATTCCACTTAATCACAAAATTTGAGAAGATGGGAAAAGTTGCAATTAAGCAGCACTGTTGTTTTTAATCAAACACTTGGTACTTGTTGGTATTAAATAAGACCTCATACCTAAAAAAATCCTCATAAAAAGTTTCAATTTTGTGCACTTTATTGAGCACACGGCCTATCGCGCAGAAATTAAGCAAGCTTCTCTAAAAACAAAGAATTGCTGGAATGTGCTAATCCATCTTTGGATAAATCTCAACTCACCAAACTGGAAATTGGAGTAGTTAGGACACACATGGTAACAAGCACTCATGAATCCCTCCATCACCAGTGCCAGACCCATGGCATAGAAAAGCCCAAAGTGCTGCGGGATTCCATACCGTTTCTCCAGCTCACCGTGTTTTCTCACCACCTGCTTGTGAAGTGCGTCTCTGAAAAAATACAGCCGTCGACAAACACTGAAGACCACAAAGTTTGTGTTTAAACAAATCTAATCTGTAGCAGCGTGGCCTAATAGTTACAGCGTTGGACTCAAGATCTAAAGGTCCTGAGTTCGATTGTAAGTGCCTTGGGAAAGCATTTCATTCACATTTTCCTCAGTCCACCCGTCTGTAAAATGGGTACCTGGCTATAGGCAGTGGGAGACATTGTCAGAATGCTAGTGATCAGCGCCTATAAATGGCAGCGGCACTGTATGCTCCCCAGGGAGTCGAGAAAGTCCTAGAGTGATCAGGCCTGCTGGGGTAATAATAGTGTGAAGTTGCATGAGTGGGCATTGACCTGGATATGAGACTAAAAACTGCATTATTATATAATACTAACAATATTGTTTGTCCCCTCATTTCACATATTTCTGCATTTAACCAAAGATAAAGAAAAGGGGGGTCATGTTTGCTAAGCAGGTTTGTTTCCATTTTCTTCATAGCCTGCATCAATTTCTAAAAGAATAAATTTCTGTTTTGTTTCCAACTGCAGCATTGCCTACATCAAATTCTAAAGGAATAAATTTCAATGGGCCTGCATGAAGAGTACAAGACAATGTTTTGAGACAGTTGAATACTCACAAGGCCCAGTTGACAAGGTTGCCTAAAAGGAGCAGGGTAAACCGATTCTGTGGAGAAAGAAAGACAAGGCAAAATATTACATAGTTTCATAATGGTCTAAGTTAGCTGGTGACATTTTTTCCTTTAAAATATGAGAGGATGTCATGGATTCGTTTATTAGATATGATGCGTAATGTGTACCTCACCAGAAGTAATTGCTGAAAAAAAAAAAAAAAAAAAACTTCTTTGGCACTGAAATGAATCAGTCCAGTGCAATGAGAAATTTGGAAAGACATGCAAAGGCATTATAATCAGGATATTAAAGACCTGTTTTTTGTGTTTTTTTAAAAGATTTTTCAAGATTTTACTACAAAATGTTAAAAGCTTTTGCTTCCTCGTGTGATTTTCATCACGTGTATCACTGTTGCCCCCAGCATCATCATCTTACCAGTGCAACATCATCACTTTGTCCGTTCATATTATACTGATCAACATTAGTCTATATGATTTGTTATGGTTGTATTCAATGTTATGAAAAATGTATTGTATTTGTATGTTATGCTTAACAGATAAATAAAGTTGAGTTAAAAAAAAAAAAATTACATAGTTTCATGAATTGACAGGATACATAAATAATGTGAAGAAAACTGTTTCTTAAACAAAACAACTAAATGTGATGTGAATTATGAATGAAGAAAAACATGAAAAATGAAAAATAAATGAAAAGATGAACAAAAACAAATTTGAAATGGGGAAATGTGAGTTGCACAAAATGCTTCAAAATGCCGCAAAAATGAATGCCCTAAAATCAATGAAAGCGCTTAAGCAGTTAAACGGAAGAGTGATCATAATCCCCTATAATTTGTAAGTAATAAAAAGAACAACAAATACAAAAGTCAACAAAAATGCATCATTGGACCCAATGAACACAAAGACTATAGCTATCACTGTCAATCCTAAATTCTCTCATATCGTCGATGTCCTACGTTAAATATATAAATATAGAGTAAAATAATCTACAGTTGAGTGCTTAGCATCTGATATTGACAACATGATTCTTGAAGTAGACGGAGAATGTGACAGCCTGCCCCGGACAAACCAAGCAGGTTACAACAAATACTTACAGGGTAGGCTGGGCGAGAGCAATTTCTACAGTCCGATATTATGACTAGAAACAGGCGCTTGAAGATGTGACGATCTGGCAATGGAAATGATAAAAAAAAAATACTCATGGATATAAGTATAGTATAACATTCATTCTAGTGATACAGATGTTGCGAGTAAACAAAATGATGTTGTTCTGTGAATTGTGTTGCCTTACAGTGTGCTTCAGTTAAAGGGGCAGGGGTAGATATTTGCATCACAGTCTAAAATATACATATATTTTGTTACATATATTTTTCCTTCCACCTGACCATTTCTGAGAAAACACTGCTTGACTGTCAGGTTTTTAATCCTACATATGCCGCTATTACTCGTGCTTTGTAACGTTATAAAATGAGAAACACCAGCAGCTTATTGGTGCAGATGCATGAACAAACCATCTGGACGAATCATCTGCTAGCCTATCTTGCTTATCGATGTCACGCACACGAGTAATGGCAGTATGCCCAGGACAAAAATCCCAACATTCCAGTGGTGTTTTCCCAGAAACTGTCCCGACGAAAGGAAAAATGTATGTGGTTTAAATTTTATGAAAAATAATGCGGATTTACTAGACTGTGAAGCAAATAAAAAATGACCTCGGTCCATTTACAGCTAATTTTTTTTCTGTTTGTTTTGAAATAATCTTTTAATCTTTCCTCTCCATGAAACTATTTAACTTTTCCGTGGATCTGCCATCCAATTAGGCGTATTGTGTTTTATTTTCCCAACTCTTTGACTGAATTTGAAAGGTACTTTTCTCATGACTAATGGTAACTATTGGTGCCCACATTTTAGAATTTACAGCAGTATCTGGTGGAGGTGTTAAAGAGAAAAACAAAAATGCACAAGCAAAACCAACTGTCTTGAATTGATGTGCATCATCACTGAATGCCCCACATACTGTGAACACTTTGGTGTTTCACCATGCTGCCCCACACACTGTGAACACTCTGGTGTTTCACCATGCTGCCCCACACACTGTGAACACTTTGGTGTTTCACCATGCTGCCCCACACACTGTGAACACTTTGGTGGTTCACCATGCTGCCCCACACACTGTGAACACTTTGGTGGTTCACCATGCTGCCCCGCACACTGTGAATACTTTGGTGGTTCACCATGCAGCCCCGCACACTGTGAACACTTTGGTGGTTCACCATGCAGCCCCACACACTGTGAACACTTTGGTGGTTCACCATGCGGAAAATCTGCAAAAAACATCATTCTGTAACAGGTAAAAATAATACTGACCCACGCTGAGAAAGCTTGGAAAAATTATTTTCTGTTAAAACCAATAAAGACCATGACAAGCTCAATTTGTAGAGAAGATTTATTCAAGATTAAAATGTTTCTCCTGGAAAACTGGGTAACTCTTCTGTAAAATTCACTAAATCTATGTTTGTTGCAGCATGTCATGTTTACAGACGTATGTCACTGACTAAAAAAAACCTACCTAACTGCCATCTTCCCATGTAGTAAACTTGTGCAGTCACTAAGAGTGTCATCAGCATATGGACAAGGGCATAGAAGATCCAGAAAATATTGGTTCCGTACACCTGTCAAGAACAAAAATACAAAGACATACTGACATCGTCCAAAGCAACAACAATAATAAATGTGAGAGACATGTATAAAGAAATCTGGAATGCTGGAAATTAATATTTTGCACGAGTTACTAACAGCTCACTTGCATAAAGAATATCTGTCTCTTCGGCATCTGGAATTTGGCTCATGTTGCTTGACTAGGAACCAAGACGCTGATCAGACCTCTGGTATTGAATCTAAAGTACTCTAATTTCTGGACACAAAAGCATTGATGTACTGGGTGAATGGTAAGTAACTGTGAGCAAAGATATGAAGCTGCTAACATAAAGTGGCAGAAAAGATTTCCAAACAGTCCCTATGGTGAGGCAAGGGGTTGGGTTTGAGTTTCAAAGGCTTAAAAATACTTTTGCAAACTCAGGTGGGGTTTTGCCACTGAAGAATAAACTATGTTGCTGTTGCTGGGTTGGTAAGGTTAACCTAATTGCTGTGAGAAAAGGCCTAAAATATTAGGTAGCCTGATCCACTGCCTAAGTTCTCAAAATATAAGTGGTCTTGGGGTTTTTTTCTATCTGTCAAAATTTGGAGGAAGACTTAAACAACTATGTGTGGAAAAGATTTTGGCATGGGACCCCTTAATAAGTTAAGCAAGGGCATAAAACCTTATACAACCAACAGTTGGAAAAGCCTAGGCATCTTCATACCCAAAAATGAGTCCCTGCAAAACCACTCACCCTAGCAGAGGTGAGAATACAGAAAGCCAGGATTGAGTGTACTCACCACTCCTATCACAGCAACAAAGATGACGACCGCCATGGAGAAATAAGCCACATGTGCCTTGGCATTGATATCAGGGTGTCTAGCCTGGTAGATCTTCAGCATGCAAAGGCAGGCAATGATGTACATGAAGGAGGTGTCTGGAGAAAAAGGCAAAAATACAAATACAGTCGACTCCGCTTAATTGCAATCTTTGGGAAGATGGAAAAAGTTGCAATTATGCAGCACTGTTGTTTTTGATCAAACACTTGGTACTTGTTGGTATTAAATAAGACCTCATACCTAAAAAATCCTCATAAAGTTTCAATTTTGTGCACTTTACTGAGCACACGGCCTATCGCGCATGAAATTAAGCAAGCTTCTCTAACAACAAAGAATTGCTGGAATGTGCTAATCCATCTTTGGATAAATCTCAACTCACCAAACTGGAAATTGGAGTAGTTAGGACACACATGGTAACAAGCACTCATGAATCCCTCCATCACCAGTGCCAGACCCATGGCATAGAAAAGCCCAAAGTGTTGTGGGATTCCATACCGTTTCTCCAGCTCACCGTGTTTTCTCACCACATGCTTGTGAAGTGTGTCTCTGAAAAAATACAGCCGTCAACAAAAACTGAAGACCACAAAGTTTGTCCCCCAAGAGCTTGTGTCGATCATATTTTTGTATATTAATGATTTATCTGTTAATATTCCCCTCCCATCAACAAAATATTTTAGCAAAACTGCAGATCTGCTTAATGCAGTAATAGCAATTCGAAAAGAAGTTTGCTGATGCATAGACCTCTTTATAAAACCGTTCAGGTCTCTGAAAAACAATTTTGACAAAGATAAGCCCTTTTCAACTGAAGAGGTTAGGAGCATACTTTAGATACTGCACAGAAAACTGAGAAAATTTAGATATTTTGCATAGTCTCCTCTGTTTATGATAACAGCCAAGGATGATATGAAGGAGGTTTCAGCCCTTACAGGTATTCTTTAGGGCTATTTTATGTCTATACATCAGTCAAAGGCTGGTGCCCCCAAAATTTCTTTGTAACTGTATGAATGCAATTATAAAGTATCCAGTACTTCTGTGATAACCACTCACAACAACAAGCATACAGTTCGCATAACCGTGACAAAACTATCATCACATCATGATTATTATCATCATCATCATCATCACAACCATTATTGATACCATTATCATCACCACTACCACTGTCATCGGGAGCCTGTCTGGTCATCTGGATACTTTCTAATGGCATCCAGTATATTTCTCTAGCCAGAGTTAACCTCTCTGTGTCCTTCAACATATAAACTTTATGTGCGAAGATGACACGTTACGCAGTCTCAAAAATTTACATGATTAAACATAATATAAATTTTCTACACAACTTGCTGGAAACTTTTCTCTTACAACTTTTTGTGTCATACTTTGTCATAAGTTTTCCTCCAATCTCTACCTCTTTCTTTCTTTCTTTCTTTCTTTCTTTCTTTCTTTCTTTCTTTCAACTTTCCTCTTTCTTTCTTTCTCTTACCTTCTATAGACGATGAGTATAAACAAGAGGCCCAGCATGACATAGCCAATGTTACTGAAGACATTGTTGAAAGAGCTCAGGTAGGTCTTAAAGGGGTGGGCACAGTCAAAGTTGTAGTAACACAAATCCTGATTGCCAGTTACAATCAAAACCTGTGAAAAAAGAAGGAAGGTAAAGATATGACTTTCATTCATCCTATGGAGAAATTGATTCTAAGCGTCATACAATATTTATATCTCATTCATAATACAAACACACAGAACAATATACAACATCATGTAAATACATAATATTACAAATGAAATACATAACAAAGCCATTGCTGGTTGCCCATTGTGCACTGTGTGGCACCCTGTTGGGAACATACAGTACTATCAGCTGTTCCGAAACATGTCATTCAAAAGTGCTGACCAAAAATTTATAAATATACCTATATGGTCCTCATAAATCATCATGCTCATTCGCTTAACTCACTTTTTTTCATGATTAATTTAAATTATTTATTTATATTATTATGGTCTTCCATTGAGCTTCATTTTCCAATTAAAACAAATGTAAAGTTCTGACTTGCCTTCTATCCCAAATTTTACAAGCTAACCTACATTTGCCTTATTGTTTTGCTTTAAGCTAAACTTCACAAAACCTCAAAAAATAACTCCAGTGAATGTCGAATGAGCATGACGAAATTTCTAAACAAGCATAATGCAACACATTAATTTGGCAAAATACTCTACTTCTGAATGAATCCAAATATTATCAGTTCCATGCAGTCACAGTCACAAACTTTGTGGCTGACAATTTGCAATAAAAATGAAAAATGAAAACAGGACTTTTACTGATTCCATTGACAGATTGGTTTACAATGCCATACAATATTATACATCTAATTCATAATACAAATACACAGAACAGTACACATCAGACATGTAAATAAATCCTCCCGGCCCATGAGTTGAACAAACAGTCTTAGACTTGCTAGTCTTCAGTTTCTGAATACAACTCACAAACCACACAGCCCTGGTGCCTCCCACTGTGAGTAAGAGTGACAACTGACCATGACAATGTACTCACCTTCTGGTATGTTATCACCAACTGAATCACAGGCAGTCCATAGAAGATGGCAATGGTGAATAGGTTCCTGAGGAAAATACAACATACTGTATAGATCACTTTATGCTATAGGCATCATTATAAGTTACAAGACAATTACAGTGTCTGAAAAAGCCCATTCAAATCAGCAATATGGGATCCTCTAAACTTTCTAGCATGGTTAAGGGGAGACACTACCCTGTTGTAATGCACATACAGGGTGTGCAACTTGTCACACGAATGCAGTGAATTCCTATGCAAACTTGCACACCAAAGTGTTGAATGGTGCATTTTTTGTCCCTAAACGGTAATAATCTTAGGACAACTGTCATTTGCGATGGCACCAGCTGTTTGGCACCAGATTTCACCCATGTCTCTTAGACACCTCTAAGGAGGCTTTTGCCGATTTTCTGTCTGGATATAAAAGTTATTTTATTTAACATCAAAAGGTGTTGCCATTTCCTGATAATTCTGCACCAAGACAGAAAATTTTAAAAAAAGCCTCCACACAATCATGTATACAGGTATCTGAGAGACATAGTGTCAAATCTGGTGTCAAACGACTGATGCCATTGTTAATGAGACTTGTTCTCAGATCATCACCTTTGAGGAAAAAGAATACACCATTCAGCACTTCGGTGTGTAATTTTGCATAGAAATCCGATGCACTTATGGGGATAAGTTGCACACCATGTTATGTGCCATAGCCTAGCACAATTCTGATCCATTCCATATGTCACTCTCAGAAAACAAATTATGATTTATTTTTCAGTCTCAAATAAATCATTTTTAAATCTCTGTGTCACTGTATCTAACATAGAAAGTCATCAACATTATCTATTTGTCCGTTCACATCATACTCATCATCTATCGTTTACTATGACTGAATTCTGCGCAACGAAAAAATGTATTGTATGTCATACTTAATAGACCAATAAAGTTGATTTAAAAAAAAAAAAAAATATAAAGTCATCTAAGCTGGAAATCTATAAGGTCTCACTCACAATAAGATAAACCTTAAGAAGAAGCACTGTAATCATGTGGTGAGACAGGTCTATAGATAGCCAACCACTGAAGGCAATGAAAATGGCTTATAAATATATATTGTCTGAGTTTTCGCAAAGTGACGAAAGAGCGAAATAGTGACTTTTCAGGAGAGCAATTTAAAGATTTTCATTTATTCAAAGGCATTAAGAATTTTTCTTATTCGACACTAAATATCTCGAAAACTGTAAATTGCAGCACACAGCACTTCTTCAAGATTACAGAGGTATCGATAGTACGTAGTTTTATGCAAAAAAATGAAAACCCAAAAATTGCAGTATTCGTCACTCTGCGAAAATTGTGACGATATATGTCATTATGTTAACATCATGGGGTCAGCTGAAACATTACACCGTGATGAAAACACGGCATGTGTTTTTTGATCGGCAGATGCAGCGGGGTTGGGCTGTAGCATTACACCTGACCATTTGTGATAATGGTCAGTTTTGAATCATTCAAATGCCAGTTAAAAACACATCTATTTGTAAAGTACTTGTCAAAGTAGCTACTGCAGTCCATATTTGGAATGCTTGCTGTATCAAGAATAATTTTAAAATGTACGTCTATATTATGCAATAAGTACGTGCGAGTGTGTATGTTTATGCTTGTAATATGGCTGGTGTTTGAAAGAAATGTATGCGATGTAAAGCCCCTCGAGCTTTTCAGGGGTGAGGTGCTATAAAAATTCTCTTTATTATTATTATTATTATTATTATCATTATTATTAAAACACTATTGGAATGTCAGGATTTTCACGCTCTGGACGCTGCCATTACTTATGATGTCATAAAGCAAAAAATGCTAGGAGATATTTGATGTATACGCATGCAGAAACCATCTGGACCAATCATCTGTAAGCCTGTCTCCCTCTCTGACGTCATGCAGCAAAAATAATGCTCCCAATCTAGGTATTCCTGCAATGCTTTCTCAGAGACTATCAGGCCAAAAAACACATATGGTTTAAGTTTCAGCCAAAAATTAATACAGACTTATCAGGCTGTGAAGCAAACAACTACCCCTGTCCCTTTAAGTTATACCCAATGGACATACCAGTGATATAGCCTGTAATTCTTGGCTAGTTTCTTCCTTCCCTTCCTTGCCAAGTCACTCACAAAAAGTAGAGTCTGCGATCAAAGAATAAAGGGACAGGTCACACATTTTAACAGTTCAGTGTTTCTTACTGAATAATAATTATAAGACATTAGCAGAGAGACTAATCTTGTATCAGGAAAAATGGTACTCTTTCTCATCTCAGTGAGATATTTTGAGCAGGGATCATCTCAGTTAAATTTTGACCTCACCACCCCCACACAAATAAAGTCAGATAAGGTCCTCTCATGCAACTTCCTATAATTATTATCCCAACAGGCCAGATCACGTTTTATCATTTTCAACTTCCTGGTGAGCATATAGTGCCATTTCAGAGAGGCTGATCACCAAGATATCAGACAATATATTCACTACCTGTAGCCAGGTAACCATTTTCTGGATAAGCAGATAGAAAAAAATGTGAATAAAATACTTTTCCCGAGCATTTTCAACGTGATCATGGCAGTAACCGAACCCAAGACATTTGCTCTTCAGTCTAACAGTCTGCCCATTTAGCCATACTGGTGTAATCTCTGTACTCCTCCACATCTGTGTCACTCACTGTCTTCACTCACTCACACAGGCAGCTTAAAGAGTACAAACTCTTAACTCTTGTAGTGCAGTGCGCCTTGGATTCAGTAACGCACTAGCTGCATGACTCGGTATTACACATAATAACCATTCTACATGCTGCCTGCTGGCCACTCAGCTGACACCCGGCTGCAAAATTCGACCGCTGCCTCACACAGATGACAATGACATGCAATTTATTTCCACCATTGCGCCCAACGTAGTGATGTGATGGTGCGAACTGGTTCTACCATAGCATTACAAGGGTTAACATATACCTTGGTCCTGAAAATTTCCTTTTCCTCCTCTGCATCTTTCAAGAAATCAATGCCATCTTCATCAACATCACTGGAAGAATCATCATCGGATTGTTGAGGACGAGTTGAAACACTGCTCATTTCTCTTTCTAAACAGGGTTGGATAGAGACACAACATAAACTACCATATTAAGGATAGAAACAGATCACTTTTATGACCAAAGAAAAGATGAACAAACCTCAAGACCATATTAAACTTTATGATACTCTATTATTTGATTTGAAAAAAGCTTTTAAGTGTCTGTCAATCTGATGCAATGCCTCTGCCAGCCCTAGACAATCTACAAGGTGACGCTGTGCAATATCTGATTCTTACATCTGCTGCACACTTGGTAACATGAGCTTTCATCCGTTAGGTTCTAGATGTACAGCCAAGCTGTCTATCAAGTGCTCTGTGAACAGATGATAACATGTCAGTACAAACTTTTTAATTCCCCTGTAAACAGCAGATATTTCAAATAAATCATGCTGAGGCAATAAAAATGCAGAACTGGCTTACACATTTGAACTTAACTTATGAATTTGGATGACTGAAATCTTGACTGAAACTAGGTAATGCAAAGTCTGACAGAAGTGTCTGTAGCTGCTGGAACTTAGGTCACACACCTGCTCCATTTTGCGGCAATGTACCATAACTGCCTGTGCTAGTAGCTCTGTTGAAAACGCTGGATTCATCTCCTGTGAAAGGAAGCAAAACAAAAAAGGCATTCAGACTAATATGACTAAAGGAAATGCAAATAGCCATAAATCTATAAGAACAAAGACAGTTAATTTAATTTTAACTTTACATCATCATATTTATTTTTAACTAAAATAAGGTCAGTGAAACAAGTTTTCATCTGGTTTATCTTCTTCTTAATCCACTATTACTGATACATGGCACATTGTATGTGATCATGATACCTCTTTTATGCACACAAAATAAAGCCTTTAGCTGGCCAAATCATTTTTATTGTTAACATGGATGATAATATTTGTAGCCTTTTCCATTCCTCCATTAACTACATTTTAATTTACAATATTGCAATTAATATCAATCAAGCACCGCAAACTCAATGCTGCCAACTGGTATCATTTTTTTAAACTTATGGATTACCGTCACATATGTAATTCTTCTATGAAATGGATACATGTCTAAGACACTTTGCATTTAATTTCCCATTACAACCTGGTCAAGTATTTTTTCTGTATTTATAAGTTATATTCAACAGTAGATGATATCAGCATAAGAGAAAAATAAAAAATTGGTATTCACTCAATTCAATAGGACTCTTGACATTCTGAGCTGGGCCAGAGAACTCACTATGTGGTGCAAAACCCTTTGAAATCAACTAGCCTGAGCGGAGGCCAAAATATTTTTATTCTTGTTCCACCGTGAAGGAGGTGGAAATTAACTAAGATAGAGTGTATAGGTTAATCCTGGGGGTTTCCAGGAAAAACACAGGATTTTTCCAGTAAACTGGTTTTTCTGCTATCACAGTTTAGCTGTTAAGAATGAAACAACTGTCACCAGGACACAGTACTGTCACAGCAAAGCAAAGGAGGCTACTACCACTGACTGACAAGTTGAAAAATCTTGTCTTTAGCAGCGCAAGGTGTCTTGGATCCATCCTCCTGCTGGCTGCATGACCGTTACAATGGATAATGACTGCTGCACATGTTGTCTGCCAGCCAATCAAATGACACTAGGTTGAAAAATTTCACTCCTGCCTCACTTGATTGGCACTGGCATGTGAATTTATTCCACTGCCGCACTAAGCATAATGGAGCGAAGGTGAGAACCGGCTCTATCACAGCATCACAAGGGTTAGTACCTTCTACTGCCAAGCGATTCTTTGTGAAAGCAGATTTGGTGTAAATACATTAAGTCTATGCTGAACAAATCTACTTCTAGAGACTCTTTGTCAGAGTCGACTTCTGTATAAGAACAACACTTCTTCGGCAACTACTTCTTCTCTAGCATTGCAGAAATGATAATCACTTTTCATGAAATTCTCCGCACATTATGCAGTTTTACAGGGATTATACTTATGTCAACTTAGATACTGCAAATAGAAATAACATGTCAACGCTTAAATACAGAAGTTATAAAATGCTGAGAGCAGAGAGTACCATTGTTAGCGGCTATGACAATAAAGAATTGAAACTTGTTCACAATATAGTTGCTATCCAAGCTAGTTCCTGACCACTGCCAAAAAATCCTCTGTGAATGACATAACATTCTCTGATTCAAAGAATTCTCTGAAAAATAATATCCATGTTTGAAAGAAGACTTAAATTTGAGAACATCTCTAAGTTTCCGGCCAGTTTCAAGACCATATTCATTGAAACAAAAACATCAAAAGAATATGGTATAAAGAAACAATGCTGTTAGTAAAAGAAATACATGCACAATGCACACCATAACAATAGGCAGGGCGGCATGCAAGGGTGTGTTGTACTGATGTGTGATTACATGCACAGCCCCTCACCACAACAAAAAGGGTTATATGAAAAGACATTGTATGAACACGGCCTATTATCATCGGCAAGTATTTCAATGCAAATCTGATCCATGCACAATAAATCGAAGACCATCAGTCACAGAAAAACCTAGCAACAAATGTTAAACAGGGAAATAAAAACAGGAATTGTTGGCAATTTGCCAGATTATACAGTGCTGCTCCAAATTTTTCTTGTCTTTTCATATTTTTTATCCGCATTTACGTTTATGAGCCATTTGAACAGAAAACTGTACAATTTAAGTCACAACCCAAGTGTGGCCCCGCCCCTTTTGAGTGTCAGGAAGTCATAGGGTCGAGGCGTGTACCTGATGGAGGGCCCTCCATCTGAAGGTCTTGTGCTGCTTGTTCTTCGAATGAGACATATTTCTATCTTTACATTTAGGAGCAATCTGAATAGAAAATTGCACAACTCGGGTCAGTTTTCTAAAATTCCTAAAGCAAAAAAACAAACAAACAAACTGAAACAGAGAGACAACAGAAATTGAGAAATACACATGAACTGGACAAGCAAGTGAGCATTTGAACCAACAGGTACTCAGAAGGAAGTGAGAAATCAGTGTGGTTAATAGATTCTGTAGCATTAGAGAAACTACCATGCCACACTACAATGAGGCCTAGGCATACATGCACACATTAAAAGGTGATAACTGTACTAAAACATGAAACTAGCTACCAAAATTTCACAGTTTGTGCACAAATAAAACAAAAATGCCATAGCTGTGTTGTGTAGTTTGTGAACAGTCTTACACTCTTGTGATATGAAAATGCTGAGTTGAAAAAAGTAGTGGAAATCAGGAGAGATAGACACTTCAGTGAAAGATCTTTATACTTTAACCCACATCAGATATTTATAAGCCAGCACTCGTAGTACGGCAAATAGATGAGTTCTAATTATGATAATCATGATGGCTGCTAGGTCTTTACGGTTTCGGTGGCAATCCATTTAAGGCACTGCTTGATCTACTACAATACTAGATCTACTACAATACTAGATCTACTACAACACCAGATCTACTACAACACTAGATCTACTACAACAGGGAATATGACACCAAACATGCACTAGTAATCAATATGATGTCTTCAACAATGTAGCCACAATATCCAAAATGCATTAGCTAAAACATGGAGCAGTACGAACTATGTTGCAACGAAACAACTAGGTACAGACTATATGATATAAATGTCACAACTCCTAATTGAAAGAACAAGATGGATTCTTAACATTTTTTGAACTAATGGGAATGGTCTATCACACTGCCTTCTCTAACATATTTAAAAGGAGATAAATCCACCAAATATCACCTCAAGAATCTGCTGCAAATTATATTAAATTTTGTACTGTAAATGAAAATAGAAACATCAATTACTTTTACTGACTACTGCTGCCTGTAAATAATTTGTTTGAAACACCAGTAAGTGAAATGTAAGAAACATGCCATGTTATGGTTTACATTTGGGCTCATCCGTGCCTTGGATGGGGTGTTATAGTAAGGCGTATTTGAATGCCTCAGGATGGAATGAGTTAAGAGCAAAGACTGTTAAGAACTATATTATACTTGATATAAAATATCAGATTGTAAGAATACAGCAAACGCCAATAATAAGCTACTGCTATATACGTCAGTGCTCTATGTAGCACCACAAGCAAAATCCCAAAGTGACTGTGAGAGATGAGAAATCATAACTCAAAAGTGAACAGAAGTTGAGAAACACCAACAAGATATGGCATAGAACCTTGTTGTGTGGTTTGTGGCAACAGACTGTCTTGTTCTGTCTGCCCTCCTGGCCGAGGTCTGGCACCAGCACGAGGGAAATTTGGGTTGACATGGACCCGAAGAGAGGCTGGAGTGATACAAGAGGTCATTATAATCATGGGTCAGGTGCTTTACGGCAATACTGTCTAGACTTATTTATTGTGCGTGGCCCATAGAAATATTCAAGTAATGCCACAGCCCTAGAACTGTAAGACCTTCCAGTTTCAACATATTGGATATGTGAGACCTGAAATGCACACAGATTCTTGGCCACACAAGATTCATTAACACTCAGCACACCCACAATTATCATTCATAACCTGTTAATGAATGGTCCTAATCACTTGATTGTGATGCAGGTGAATTTGTTCGCCTGAGGGGCACTGTGATGCGGTCGAATTTGGCCTCCATCATACAATAATTTCTTCCTGGTTTAACATGCCATGTGATGAGCAGTTTCCAAGATATAAATGAAATAAGTATCTAAATGTCACAGCCGCTTATGGAGTCAATTTCATCTACCATTTTGGATGCAACTAACATTGTTAACTCAGAGGTCAAGAGGTTAAAGAACAAGAACATTAAAATATTAGGACATCTGACAAAATGAAAATTTTCAAATGCTTGAATGTTAAGAACACAATTCATGTTATTTTCAATGCAAGTTTTTAAACAAACTGATCAGGCAAATCAGCCAAAACAATCTGTAACAAGGATTATCAAATCAATGCTCAAAATTTTACATAAGTCTTCAAAAAAACATTTGTGACAACTCCGCCTGCAACAACAAAACACCATAAGAAGCTCAAACCAAATTACAGTTTTACTGTGTTTTGTCATTAAACAGCAAAGTAATTCCTCTGTGCATCACAGATTTTAAAGATTATGTTTGTGTATTGGGTTCCAATGTTCCTTTTCAGTACAGTTATAGCTGTGTTAGAAACTAGACTATGCCCCCTTCAGGCTACTAACAAGTAAGTGCCCTTTAACCACCACCAAGACTTCCCATGAAGAAATCTGTCCTACCAGGATTCAAACCTGGGACCCTACACATTGAGAGGCAAGTGTTCTACCGTTTGACAGAGTTGGGCCAGTTCACCAAAAAAGTTGATTCAGATCAAGTTCCACTCACTAGGGAAAAAAGCTCCTAAGATCAAGTTTAGCTCCATTCTATAAAATTTGAGTAGTTTCCAGATCCGATCAGTTCCCCTTCGTTTTGAAAACAGCAATCAGTGCCGATTTTCAAGATACATGTGAACTGAACTGAAACCTAAGTACAAAATTAAAAGTTCAGGTCAAACACCAACAACAGCTACAGTTCAGATCCAGAATACCTTATCCAAAATAGATATTAAGTTCAGATCAAGTTCACATGAACTGAACCTAAGTTAAGAAACTGCGCTCATGTGATTTCAGTTCTGTTCAATCCTGCCTCTTCATCACTTTACTAGATGAATAGGAAATACAAAGACTCTTGATATTTAATTAATTACTCATTTAACAGGTACACCTTGTTATTAAGTTTGAATTTCATCTGGTCATCCGTTCAGGAATGATTGTATTATCATAAAATCTGGTAAAGTTTCATGAAGGAGAGCATTTAAGACGATAATGTATTCAATAACAACAATAACAATAACAATAAGTTTATTTAGCTCAGGTACTGTAAGTACAAATGAGAGGTACTGTAAGTACAAATGAGCAAACATGAAACTGAAGAATAGATGGCCTACAGACTTTGTCAAAATGCACGCGTCTTCTGGGTTAGGCCACTAATTCTTTGAGCTGGTCTATCAGACAAGAATGGAACTAATATTCCTTGTGTTTATGTTAGGTAAACCCAATCCTCCTCACAACCTTACATGAAAACCAACCTCCAGTGCTAGAGATAAGAGGAAAAAACCTTGACCCATCACGTTTACAGGAAATGCAATACGATTAGTGGGTAATGAAATTAGGCTACTGGTTGTAACAATCCCATATCTGACACACATATTCATAAACTAAAGGCAATTAAGAGATTGCTGCAGGAAGGAATTAAGTTTTTTTTCAACTGAACAATAAAAACCATCCTGGTCGGCTGGTAAGCATTTTAAGACTGAAAAAAACTGACATAGTTGGGGAAATGCCACACCGGTCGCAACAATCCCTACCTGACATACATGTTAATAAAACAGAGGCAATTAAGAAGTTGTTGTAGTAAGGAATTAAGTTATTCCATTTAATAAAAAAAAACCAAAAACCATCCTGGTTGGCTGATTAACATTCTAATGCTGCAAAAAACCGAGAGGAGTGGGGGAATGTCATGCTATGGTGCGTCCTTTTTTAAGTGGGGCTTGTTAAAGGTTAGGTGCTGAATGGGTTAAACTGTGTGGAATAAAGGAAATTTTAAAGGAGGGATATCATTCCCTGGGCCAGACCAACATCTGGGATAAGAGAGATCATGTAGTAATAATCCTTATCTCACTATAGTCCTACAGTCTGTCACTATTATCAAACTGACAATAATAATTCTTATACAAATGCAGGGTTCAAAATACACTTTTTTGACTCCACTTTGCTCTGTTTCTTTGTTGTTCGGGGGAGGGGGAGGGGGGGCTAGTGGCACAACAGTGTGTGAAAATGGGCTTGCTGCTTGCTAACTTTCCCCATGATGAAAAAATGGAATTCCCTGTATTACCGAATCAGCAGGCATAAAGTTCCTGATCAGTTGCTTATGCCTGCTTAAAGGAAATTGTTTGTTTTCTTCTATTACACTTTGTTTCGTAGCATTCTCTGGGTCACGACTGGGTTTCCCCACCAAACATAAAATTTCCCTCATAATAACTGAACCTGATAAATAGATTTCGTGGCATTCTCTGGGCCACAATTGGGTTTTCCCACCAAAAATAAAATTTCCCTCATAATAACTCAGCCTTATAGCTATATTTCTACTCTGCATTACTGTATTTCAGGTTTTAAACTTGCATACAACTCATGAAATTTTACTAGTGTCAGATCTGCTCAACTTGCAGGCATGACTTTCAACTCGCAAGTGCCAGGTTATCAAACTATAATTTCAAACCCAGAAATGTGCAAAAAAAGAGAAGCATTTAAGTTTGGAATCAGCTGTAGCGATGGCTGAATATTGCAGCAAATATCCTGCCTAAAGCTGAAAGTGAATTCGAGTCCCCATTATTGGTGATGGCAAAAAAGCTAAAGCCAGGAGCTAAGCTCTGTATATTTTTCTGCCTAAGAAGTTAAAACCTATGCCATTCTGTTGTTGTATCCAGGTTAAATATGAACAAGCCAAGAACCAAACAAGAAATCGGCATGCTTTTTACCCGTGTTGGCTGCCGGATTCTGCAAACTGTGATCAAACAGTAAGCGGGTGTTCTCTGTCAAGATGAAGTAAACTATGACAAAAAATGGGCGGGGCAATTGGAAAACACACAGGAAAGGGTTAGGCAAAGCACAGAGAAAAAAGACGAAGAGATAAAGGATAGATACTTTTGCTGGGGATCTGAATTCTTACCACTTAATGACTAAGGTACTGAAAGTGATATCCTCCTCTTATCCGCATGTCCTTAAGAAATAAGTTTTCTAAATCACAGTTTCTGTTACTACTCTTTACTGTCCCAAACCGTAAACCACTTGGGGCTCCAGCCCTTTTGCGGTAAGCCATGGCACAATATATACAGGTCTTTTTCAGGTGGGGGGTGATCTGACCAAAGAGTATTTCCTAGCTATTTTTTGTTCTAAAAGTCATAGGTCGTGTCACCTACCTCTCTCCTCTTCTGTGAGATCATCCAAGCCTTTGTGAAGTCCACTGGTGAAGAGAAAGACAGAGATCCATACTTGAGCTGTAATCAATAATCCCAACACTTAAATTCTACATAATCTTAAATCCTACCCTAGAGTGACAAGGGAGAGATTGCAATTAAAAGCAGCTGCAATCATCCTGTGACTTTCATACAGAAAACGCCATCAGGAAGTATTGTAATTACACAGAAGTTGTAATTAAGCAGACCATGCTTTAGCTCAGTCATATATTAAAAAAAAGAAACATTCTGACCTGTACTGCAGATTGGTTTCTTAAAATTGTATGTATTTTACTCAGAAGACTGAATGAAGTATCTGATTATGTAACTTGTTAATTTACTGAGTCAAACCTGCAGACTGTACTGTGTCTGCCCAAACATTAGAATTTCGCTACACTTGAGCAAATAAAGTTACTGTCATTGTCGTTGTATTCAATGCCTGTAATGGAGTGTCTGAAGAGAAAGTCAGGCTCACACTGACATCCAGGCAAAGCCCGAAAATGTACATGCTGAGTCAGTGAGCAATAATCATTCACTTGTCTTGCATCCAGTCAGAAGGAGACTTGGGGGGTGGGG
>JAWQUT010000718.1:231855-244355 GCA_033807755.1 Ellobium chinense
AGAGAGAGAGAGAGAGAGAGAGAGAGAGAGAGAGAGAGAGAGAGAATGAATATCAATAATTTCCCTGGGGTAAGGGGACTATATATATACACTGCAAATGCTCGCCCTATAATACAGCTGGGAAATGCTGATAAATAAGAAATCTGACTGAGGATTCTCCATTTCACCAGATTGCTTGCAAGCATCTTTTAGGGGCCTTTGGAAACGTGGGGCCTGTAACAAATGCTACTTTTACTTCCAGGTCAATTCAGGACTCATGCCGACACTAAAAGATTATGGCACCTTGCTGGAGATTGATTATAACATGCTGACTTCAATCCCTATTATCTCCAGATCTACAAAAAAAATTTTTGAGAATCTAAACACAAAAATCTTCTACTTCGTCTGCTTATTATGAGAGACAAGATCAACAATGGATGTAAGTGGCCAATGGTAAAATGTGTGGCTGCATAGGAAAAGCCTTCACTTCATACCAGATATGAAAAATGAGATTTTGAGTGCAAGTTATAGGCCATTCATTTCTGAACATTTTGCAGTTTATTTGATGCCAATATCTTTATTAGTTCCAAAGTTATGGCAGTTTTGGTGAACCATACTTAAAAATCACAGTTTGGAGAAAAATCACGTTTAAAGTTCGGATATCTAAAATGTTCAATTATCTTAACATTACGGGGGCTATAGGGCTGTCTATTTGAGAGGAAATGACCATCCAAATAATATTTTTCTACATCAAAATAAATTGATAACTCATGATAAATCAATATAATCATATATTTGAACGCTAAATGCGTTTCATATGAGAAAACAAGCTCTCAAAGTATGATCACTTTAGTTTTGCGTAGTTGACGAACTATGTTATGTAAACAGGATGCGCATTGATTTCGTTGTCGTTTAAAAGATGCGCACTTCCTACCAATCGGTATGATGTGTAATATGACGTAGTGCGCAAGTGTGTAGTATGAGAAATAAGCGACACAACGGCGCGACCAGCTTTAGAATTTTCCGACATTTTGCCTTCCTGGCTCGGCCAAATGCGGGTGATTTGATGAGTGAAAATTGATCGAGGGTAGCTCACAAAAACACAAAATTAAGGCATTTAAATGCCGTTTCGAGACATGAAACATACACCAAATGAAAAATAAATGAACAATCTTTCTTTTTCTGTAAAAATCAATTTTGGGTCTGGTAGTTGAAATTTGACTTAAAACTGCTATATCTCGAGATTAGATCCAGCGAGAGGCGACAGGTTTTCCTATGCGCACACACAAATGTGAACTTAACTGAGCTTAAATACTATTTTGGATGAACTGATCTGGATCTCAACTGTGGCTATTTTGGGTGCTTGATCTGAACTTCACTTTTTCTATCTAAATTTCAGTCATTTCGGCTCACATCTACCTCAAGAATTGAAAACATATGCCAATTTAAAACACTTAAAGGAACTGAACTGATCTGAAAACCACACAATGTTCATGGAACTGAGCTTAACTTGAACCTAGGGTTTTTTCCCTCTTAGTGAACTGAACTTGATCTGAACTGATTTTTTTGGTGAACTTGCCCAACCCTGTTGAAAACCACAAAAACTAGGCTGCCATTACATCAGTTATATGAAATGGCCAACCACTTGGCTGCAGTGACTACTAACAATATTACAAAGACTGTTGTGGTAATACATCAAGCTAATTATTGATACACTCTATTATCTTCACTGGAAGCCAGCACATGCTGTGCAAAGCATGCCCAATAAAACATTCAGAAATTCACAGACAGCTAGAGTCCAGGAATTATTCATATATATATATATATATATTTATATATATATATTTTTTTCTTTTCATATATATATATATATATATGCCCTTAATAACAGATTGTGTAATACTTGTAATGTGATAGAAGATGAGTACCACTGCATTATAGAATGAACAAAATTAGAGCGCATAAGACTGAAATATTTACCTACATGATTCTTAACAAAACCTAGTATGGCTAGATTCCTCAATCTTTTAAATTAAAGTACAGTCGACTCCGCTTAATCACCCTTCCTCTGGAACACGGAAAAAGTGGGCGATTAAGCGGAGAAGCGATTAAGCGGAGATGGTAATTTCGGTCATATTTTTGGTAATGGGGTTAAATTTCTTTGATGTTGTGGTTTGATATCATACACTGACACCTTCTCGTCGCCAGTCTCAGGACAGATTTGAGTTTAACGGTGTTGTAGCGTACAAAATGTTTGATCTCCGCAATCTCTCTCATTGGCCACATCGCAGTAGCCCAGCAGACAATAAGGAGTAGGATGGCATGGTTGGGATAGACGGTTCATCCACATGACACGTTAGATCACAGAACGTGTCTAACCGAAATCCACCAGGCAGTCGCAAGCAAGGCGTGGGGGGAGGAGACTATACGGCTTTCGGCGCATTAGCATTATCGGATGGGCAGAGGCAGTGATGCGTAGCGTGGGACGAAGGGGGACAAGGGGAGGAGGAGGTGGGAAGGAGAGGCTATCACACCTATTTCGGGGTGGCAGTTGTCACTCAGTCAATCGGTCTGCCATCCGTCACGCAGTTAAACCATCTGTGTGTAATTATTTGTTTGTCAACTGTAACCCTTCAACCGCTGATCTTTGAATTCATGGGCACTGAAGAGTGGTTGATTATCTGGAGCGAGGGGTGATTATCCAGTGACTTTTATATAGAAAAAAGTCGGTTCCCTGGGAAACGAGGTGATTAAGCGGAAAAGGCGATTAAGCGGAGGGCGATTAAGCGGAGTCGACTGTAATAATAAAGAACTCAGAAACGTATCAATAGGATTCTATCATATTTTAAGAGAATACGAACAGTTTAACTGACACAAGTGTTAGTTCCCTTTCTGGCAGGGAGGTGGGGAGGGTCGTTAGTTTTTGTTACGTAGATGTGTCTAATGGTATGTAGTGAAAATTGTAGCATCCGATGGGGGGAAGTCAGTGAGTGAGTGAGACAGTGTGTGACATAGGGAGAGAGGAAGTTTGTGGTAGAGAGAGACAGAAATAGTGAGACAGTGAGAAAGAGAAAGAGACAGAGATGTCAATGACTAAATGTAGTGACAGTTGTGCATAAAACATGTTTTTTTTTTCTTTTCATTCATTCTTTTGTACTGATGTGATGTTATATTGTATGTGGTTGGCTTTCGCCTAAATAAATAAACATAAAACTTGAAACATATCAGAAAACCAGTAAATACTGGAAGATTTACATCTCTGTTATCATAATGAAATCTTACCTCCTTACCCCCTCCCTCCAAAAAAATAAAACACACCCTTTTCAACAGTAATGCAACTTACTGGAAATTGTTTCCTTAATTTCCACAGTGACAGTTTTCAAAGTGTCTGAGATCAATTTAGGTGGCACGATTTCAGAGGCTTCCAGGTAGCCTTCACAATCCTTGTTGTCTGGTTTAACAATGAACACAACATAGAATCCTTCCAGCTCCTCATAATCACTTTTCTGAAAAGATAAATGTTTCATCCCATCAGAAGGCTTACAGCAGGAACAGAAAAACACAACCCAATTTCTGAAATGCCAATGCTCAATTACTTTTATTGGAAAGAACATTGACAGCAGCATGGCCATGTGGTGTGCAAGCTGTATTCAGAAACTGAAGATTGTCAAGGCTGTGGTTTGTGTGTTTGACCCACGGTGCAGACAGTTTATGTTGTAGTGTCTTTGGATAAGACACTTCACTCCTCTTTCCCCACTAAATTCAGGTATAAATGAGTACCTGGCTTTAGAGCTGAGGGGAATGGAGCCCTGCACTGTGGGTGACCAGCAATGACTCTTTATGTGTTTCATTTGTAATATTACATATTTACATGTACGATGTGTGCTGCTCTGAGACTTTGTATTACGGATAAGATACATAATACTCTGATGGCATTGTAGGTATGAAGATGCCAAAAGCACCTCGCATGAAAATATGCAATTATAAATAGTTCCTATGAAATTAGAAAATTGGCCATGGGGAGGTGGGAAAAGGGGTTGAATTTTAATTTCAAAGGCTTAAAGTTGCAAATACATGTGTAGACTCAGAATAGGTGAGGTTCAGCCACTCAAGTGTAAAATCAGTGATTGTTGCCAGGTGGGTAAGGTTACCCTGTTTACTGAGTGAAAAGGCCTAAAATATTAGGTTGTCTGCTTCACTGCTGGTGAGCTTATGACCTATTAACACGTGTGGTGGTGATCGACTTTAGTTACTTATTCTGCCAATTCTGGTGATCGGGTCACACAGAGCCACTAGTGATCGGGTCTTATATGACCCAATAACTTTTTTGAGGAAATGGCGATTCAGAGAGTAAAAACAAGATAACCCTATCTTGCAAGGGTTTGGGACACGACTCCTAATGTCCATCTATCAATTTTTTTTTTGGTATGAAATATGGTGCAACTGTATCATACCAATTTTGATATATATCAGAGTCTACATGTCTGCAGCATTATGCTTTACCATTCATACTTCGGAGCGCACATCCATGTGTTTTTGATATTGATGGTCTTCGCATATGACCGGCCAGGCTGCTTCACGTCATATCTGAACTTGGCCGATTCTATGTGAAGACTGACAATGTGTTTCCCACTAGTTACAGATCCTGTTTTAAAAATTACCTGTAAGAACATGGCTGCCTGTGTGGACATTGTCTGATACTTTCCTTCAAATTCAACGTTAGTCTCCAGGTCAAACACAGGGCACTGGAAAATACGGCAGGATATAAAGATAAACAAGATACAAAAGATCCAAAAAAAAACAAAATACACGTTCAACATATGGCACTGTTAGGGGATGTCCTTGACTGTGTCATGCTTGATATGTATGTCTCAAATCACACACATATTATATGACTAGTGTTAAACTTTACTATTTTCCCTTTTACCATCTGTCACTGTTTTCTTTGTGTCTATAGACTAATTCAGTAAGAATTCCAACCATTGGCATGAACCTCTTCCCATTAGTGCCATTAGTGGCAACAGTTTGTCAAATCTACACCGAGACCAAATGACCATATTATATCAGGTGACCTCTTCTCCATCAAAGTCTTGTAAGTTTAGATAAATAATTCAGATCTTATGCAACTGAAATTTGGCATAAACTAGCTAATGGATACTGTCTGTTTATGCTGAAAATTTCGAATACTTAAGTGCTCCAGCTGAAAACATTAAACATGCATCTAACAATAACGTGACAGGTGCACATCTGACACACTTTCCCCGACACTTGAGTTTTTTACGTCATATGAATGTCTAAACCATGAAAAGACTGTAATCTCACTGAGAGTTGTAGAATTCATGGACTATGTCTATCTGTTGATTTATCAAACAATTCATTTCAGTATCTTTAAATCTGCTGAAGTTTTTGAACTTTGAGTTATGAAAGGTCAATTTGGCCACCACACACTGAAAATATTATTATGAAAACGCTTAATATGAAAGTGGTACAACTCCGAAACACTTCCAAAGTCACACAATAATAGCTAGCTAAAATTTGTCCAATGGTTATTACAAAATGTGCTAAAGTCTTGTAAATCTAGCATTGAACAAATTCTCAAAGACACTACTCCTCTTAAAGCAAGCGTTTTTTATCATACATTGATGGCAATGCTAGAGACACTAACGTTGAATTCATATCTGCCTCATAGTCAGGGAAGTGGCAATCTTCAAAATGAAATGATAAAATGACCAACACTGGTTCATACAGTGACGGCATTGTGTGAACTGCAGGTCCCTAGCGTTTCTAGAGTTAATACAGTCAACTCCGCTTAATCGCCCTTCCTGGGGATCACGGCCATATTTTGGGTAATGGGGTTAAATTTCTTTGATGTCGTAGTTTGATGTCGTGCACTGACGCCTTCTCGTCACCAGACTCAGGACAGACTGGAGTTTGACAGTGTTGTAGTGCATAAAAATTTATGTTTGATCTCCGCGGTCTCTCTCATTGGCCACCTTGCAGTAGCCCAGCAGACAATAAGGAATAAGATGGCACAGTCGGCATTGACTGATCATCCACATGACACGTTCTCTGAGCTAGCTGAAGTCCACCAGATATTCGTAATACGATGTTTACATTCTCGGCCTTGCTGAGACGGAAGGTGTGGGGGAGGAGACTATGCGGCTTGCGGGGCATTAGCATTATCGGACGGGCAACGGCAGGGTGATGCGTGGCGTGGAACGAAGGGGTAGGGGGAGGTGGGGAGGAAAGGCTTCAGACATGTATTTCGGCATGGCAGCTGTCACTCAATCAACCGGTCTGCCATCCGTAGTGCAGTTAAACTATCTGTGTACATATTTGTCGACTGTAATCCTTCAACCGCTGATCTTTGAAATCATGGGCGCTGAAGAGTGGTCAATTATCCGGAGTGAGAGGCAATTATTCAGTGACTTTTATATAGAAAAAATTTGGTTTCCTGGGAAACGAGGTGATTAAGCGGAAAAGGCGATTAAGCAGAGGGCGATTAAGCGGAGTCAACTGTATGAAATATTTTTTGGGGTCCAAACAAGTTGATAGTAAGTGTAATTGAGTGTAAATAGTTCCACTGCTCACCTTAATTTTCTGGACAGAAACTGTCATGCAGGTGTGGCTCTCAGATCTAACGCTCAACATCACTGTGGACACATCTTTGGGAAATGTATACATGTAGTAGACAGGACGAGGGGCAGTGACATTAAATGTCCTTGGTTTCTCGTGACTGAAAGATAAGGTGAAAATAACAATAATAATTATCATAACTAAAAAACAACACCCAAACTTTCAATGGCCCTCCAATACCAGAAAAGCTGTACAGGACGTAGACCTAAAGGTATCAGACAACAGAGTGGTGCGACCTCTGATCACTGAACTCTGATCAATTGCAGGTACGCAAATTTTATATCAGAAAACTGAAAGCAACAACTGGCAGTAACATGAAGCTTTAGAATGAAGAATTAGTTGTCAAGATATAAAGTCTCTGTAAATAGACAAACTAAGGCCACCACCATGCAACTTAGCATTGGTGAAAATAATGTCCTGTCAGATTTCATTGGTTGAGACAGTTTTGTTATGTTATCCATGTCTTATCCCTGTCTGAAGGTTATGAGTTACTTTCTTAGATCATGCCACATATGGCATGGTATCCTTGAGAAAGACAATTCACTAATTTTTATTACTCGACTTAGATTACAATGCTATCTGGCTTTAGAGTTGGGATAGGGATGGCACTACTGCAACTAAAAATTACTTCATCTGTTAAGCTGTATTGCTAACTGTCTGGTTCATAATGTTCATATAATGTGTATATACATAACATGTATTGTGAATCTATGGCACTGGAAACCAAGCTGATTTTGCTGTAGGACCGACAAACAAAAGCTACATTCTTTTTATGCACAGAAATCAAGCCAGGGTATCTCCAGTTCTTCAGAACTACCTCATCTGCTTAGAGTTTGCCGCATTTCGAAGATTACATGGAGCACTAGCACAGAGAAATTTATTTGGGTCTGAAAGGAACCATGACTTGGGGTTAAATTGAAGGATTTGTGTTTGTGGTATTCAAGCCTGACTGTATTTTTTAATTTCTAATACCTAAGGCTGAAGAATATGGTTGAAAGTGCAAACTAGAATAACTAAAAGTCTCATAAAACCTACTGTAATTCAAAGTCCTCCAGTCTGTTTGCCGTGAGGTTGAAACCCTTGCTGACATTTGACATGCTGGATACTGTGATGTAGATCAGCTGGTTCTTGGCGATGTGTTTACGATGGGTTTTGTCTACTGGACACAGGGTTCGGCTCACTGACCAATACGAGTAGCTGAGGAAACAAAACAGTCGAGACTTTGATGAAACTGAAACTTAGCTTATCACTCTCTGCTGCCCTTCTAGGTATTGATAAGGAAGGTACCAGCATAAAAGCTTCATATGGAGGCCCGTGGCAACAATTTTATATGTCTGAAAATTTAACGCATGATGGAGATGGAAGAAACAGTGTTAAGAAATATAAGAAATATAACATCATAATTATTATCAAATTAATGCAGATGATTTTTAATAACAATAATATTTATATGGGGGGAGAGGGGGTGGGGGGCATACAGAGACAGGCTCCCATGTCCCAATTTGAGCTTAATGTAAGTGACACTGACAGGAGTGCAGCAATGTGTCAATATGTGAAATGGGTTTATTTATATGACCATCATGAGTGTCAGAGACACACTTGCCTGCCCTTTCCTTTTGTCTGATAATTTCCTTTGTGTTTGGGATAGCATGTGCTGTAAACTGTATGACAAACGTTGCATCTTGCCCCTCAGAGCAGTTTACCATGACAAATCAGCTTTCACTGACTGAATCTTTCAAGCATAGCATCTATGCACTTTCCCAACTCTGATTCAGATTAAGCTTTCCCAATTTCTAAACTAATTTTCACACATCTGACCTGTACGACATGAGTGAATTCTTTCACATGAATAAGACATGACAAACCTTTCTCCGATGTCCAGAGGGATCTGCCATGAAAGGATGCCCTCTTGCTGCCGTACTACAAACATGACAGGGTAGTCCTCTGTGGCCAGACTACAGGATACACTCACTCTCACTGCAGTTGTCTGGCAGAAAATAAGGAGTAAAATCTAAAAAGTTTGGTGCATTACAGCAATATATTATGTTGCTCCTATCACATAATGCTCTATCATTCTCTATAAAACCTTGATGATTGATCATTCTGCGGTGGGAACAGTGAGTTGTTTGCCAATGCCGGAAAAACTCAATTAAGATGCTTATAAGTTTCTAATGGAAAACAAAGTTGATATTTTAGCAACAGTTCAAACCACCTGTCATGATTCCCAACCAATGAAAGTAACAACTATTTTACCACAGTGTGATTCTTGTGCCCATTTATTCACAAGTAATTCATGTACATTGTGGTTTACAGGATTGTGTGATGACATCAACAATGTAATGAGATTATCCACAAAAATTTCAGTCAGATTCAATTCCACTAAAGAAAAAGTGTGGTCCCATTTGTCTCAGGTTATTTTGCTTCATGTAGTAATGGCTAGTATATATTTAAGAGTTTATATATGTTGGCCAATCCAACTCCATTAATGGAAGGACATGTAGATATTTAAATACACAGCTTTCAGAATAGGGTATAAAGAGAAGTCAGTTTCAGATGCTTATTCTGGTATCATGAGGTACTTGTGAAACATAGCCTGATGTTGCAAAATACAGTCAGTGTGTTTGCGAGAAATCCGTATCTGTACCCCTGAGCAATTGCTCCTTTACGAATCCTAAAAAAACATGTTTGCTAATCTAGAAAGAAAGCACCCTCATCTTCAATCAAAGCATTTACTCTGACTCCATCCTCCAACTACAGATTCTGGGAGACACGTAAAGGCTTGGGTTTACCCAGGCTTATGAGTACAGACCCATGTCATAACATGCTAATCATTTCTTCAGTACTGTCATCCATCCCACTCCCCAAACATGCAATAAAAAACACATGTCTAGGTCTAGATACAAGGGAAAAGAGAATAATAAGATTGTTTATTTTCACTTTCAGTTTTGTTTTTCCTGGAAGGGAACCAGTCAGCTAAACTGTGACTTGCATGCAAATACCTGATTATCTTCAGTGTAGCTATACATAAACATGATCTGGGATGTTGCGTTCACTGAATATTCTGTGTATGTGTGTCCAAAGGTTGCATTCTGAACAACATGGGTTTCCACTGGATCCATGTCAGCTAGATCTGATACATCAGCAGCATCTGCATCAAAAGTGCCCTGACCAAAAACTGCTGATGAATATGATTTGTCATTTCTGACATCCACTTCATGAACCAACGAATCGTATAATTTAGATGTGTATGTGTGAATTCCAGATTTGCTGTTTTCCTTGTAGGTGTGTCCTCCTTTTTCAGTTCGTGAAGTTGACACTGTTTGTAAACACAAACAGCTGATCGCGAAAATGAAAAGAAAAGCCAAACGAAAGTGAAGCCCTTCAAGCATACGTGTCCTAGCCATGATGGGGCCAATAAAATGAATGTCATATAAAAACTCCAATCCAGATTCTTAAATTAACTGGTTATCCTCGATATTGTTAACAAAAACTACACCACTCTATATCCGTAACGACGTTTTCGGGGATAGCTGGTTATCTGTAGTGTTCCGGATTTTCCATTTTTACTTCAGTCACATGATTATCTTCCTTGATGAGTAGTTTGCAAAATTAGAATCTGAGTAAGCTACGAAACAATAAACAGCGAAACAATACGAGGCACGATTAATGATCCACCCATCCACCCATCCATCTGTCCTTCTCTCCGTCTTGTCTGTCCGTCTGCCTGTCCGTTCATCTATCCATTTGCAAAAAGATTTATTCATAGTGTTCCCGTCTTTCCATGGGCGACCTAACGGTGCCTGCAGTGGAGCAAACATACCAAGCAAGCAGCAAGCATCTATTGTTGGTGTTGTTATTGATGTTATTACTGTTGGTTGTAATGGCGGCAGCAGTGATGGTGGTGGTGGTGGTGCGGCTGTTGCTGCTGCTGATGGTTATGGCAATTCTTAACTTCTTTGGTTTGCATGCATTCGAATGATCACTGATGTTGGTTGGATGGAATAATTGACGAGTGTACAAACTTTAAAAATACGTATGCAGTATTCGAATACTTTAGTACTCGTAGCACCACAAACCGATTACAAAAGTGACGAGGTTGAAAAGGAAATGTACTCACTGTCTTCCTCTCCGCCATCCACGCCAGTAATTGTTACAGACCGATGCTAAAATCGGATCCTTTTTTCCTCTATGAGCTATATTAACATTTTGAGCTGCCCTCTGAACCCAAAGTTTTAGCTTTCGCCCAGACCCATACCAGATTGAAGCTCATTATGCGGTCCAAATTTTAAGACTTACCCAACCCTAGCAAGCCCATTGAAATTTTGAGCTTGGTTGCTATTTGTAAACAGAGCCTACACTTTTCACTGGTCAACGCCAAACCCTTTCTCTTCCGCCTGAGCACACCCTTGACCTGGAAGTTCCAGCCCAGGGCTAAGTAGTGCCTGGCAAAATAAAGTAAAATGGACACAGTTTCCCATGATATCAAAATCCCCCCCCTCCCCCCGGAGCCCTTATTACTGGAAGCAGGGCATGCCAAAAGAGGGAAAAGGGGAGATGAAATATAACCCCTTAGTAGTAGACCCAATAGTGAAAGTACAATTACAGGCCTGTAACCTAATGCGAGCATCCAGCCCACCAGACATGATGTTATTTCCGTGGACATTTCTCCCTTTATCTTCCCTCTTCCTTCCTTTTTCCCAGTGGTGGATTTATTCCTAGCAGCAAATACAGCATTTGCTACTGGCCTCGGTTTTCGAGAGAATCTCATTACAAAGGTTACAGGTCTGCAATGAAATGGGGGCCTCTTCTCCTCTATAGGCTACTATAGCATTTTAAGCTGGCCTCAGAACCCAAATATATAGCCCAGACTCATATCAGATTTAAGCTCACTGTGTGGCCCAACTTTTAAGAATGACCCAACCCCATCAAGCAAACTGAAATTTTGAGCTTGATTACTATAATTTGTAAACACATCCCATTTTTTTTTTTTCACTGGTCAACGCCAAACCCCTTCTCTTCCGCCTGAGCACACCTTTGACATGACAGTTCTAGCCTTGGGCTAAATAGTGCCTGGCAAAATAAAGTAAGCTTAAAATGGGCATGGTTACCCATTAAATCAAAATTTGTCCCCCTGGGGCCCTTATCACTGGAAACAGGGCATGCTGAAAGAGAGATAAGAAGAGATCAGATATAATCCCTAAGCGTAGGACCCAATGGTGAAAGTATTACAGGCCTACAAGCTGTTTGATGAAATCCGGAATCCTGGGACAATTTTTTTTGTTACCGACATTCATTTACTTGATTTGTGACCGCACTATAGAAGGCGATCATTTGCAGTGTGTAATTTACACCCCCTCTTCTCCCTCCCTCTTACCCCTCCACCCCCACCACCTCAGAAAATATCAATATCACTATTATGATATAAATCGAGTACAAAATTTCTCTGGGAAAATTTAGTGATATTCGTTCTCTCTCTCTATCTCTCTCTTTCGCATTTTATCTCGCTCTTTCTTTCTATCTTCCGACTCTCTCTCTCATCTCTCCCTCTCACTCTCTCCCCACCCTCTCTCTCACTCTTTCTCTCTCTCTCTCTCTCTCTCTCTCATTTACTATCTCTCGATGCAATGGCCGCGTGAACTCCAGATTCGCTCCTAATGTTACAAGATCCTCGTTAATTGAATCCGGCTCTGCTCTTTGCACTACAACTTAGGTACCTCTAAGAACTGATGGTTATAAAATTTCTTCTCTCCTAATTTTAAACTCCTTATCAATAATCTCTCTCGCGCTCTCTCTCTCTCTCTCTCTCTCTCTCTCTCTCTCTCTCTCTCTCTCTCTCTCTCTCTCTCTCTCTCTCTCTCTCTCTCTCTCTCTCTCTGGCGTTTTAC
>JAWQUT010000718.1:249355-261404 GCA_033807755.1 Ellobium chinense
TAAAAAGTATCCCTAAGAAATGAGATTCCGTATATTGTATATTATATTGTGGTTGCCATTTTGACTAGCTTTTTATTTCGTTATGCACAAAAGATTCCGCCAACTCTAGGAAGTGCGCACACGTCCTCGCCGTGAGGCTAAGGCCTGTAATTCTACTTTCAATATTCGGTCCTTTAGGCCTGTAATTCTACTTTCAATATTCGGTTCTTTAGGCCTGTAATTCTACTTTCAATATTTGGTCCTTTAGGCCTGTAATTCTACTTTCAGTATTTGGTCCTTTAGGCTAGTAATCCTATTCCCACAGTTGGATGCCTCTGCTTAGGGGTTATAGTTGACCTCATCTTTTCCCTCCTTCAGCATGCCCTGCTTCCAATGATAAGGGCTCCAGGGGTAAAATTTTGATTTAATGAAAAAACTATGTCTATTTTACTTTATTTTGCCAGGCACGATTTGATCCTGGGCTGAAACTGTCTGGTCAAGGGTGTGCTCAGGCGGAAGAGGAGGGGCATGGCGTTGACCAGTATAAGAAGTAGGGTGTGTTCACAAATAGCAACAGAGCTCAACATTTCAATGGGCTTGCTGAGTTTGGGTCGTTTTTAAAATCTGGGCCACACAATAAGTTTAAATCTGATATGGGTCTGTGTGAAAGCTAAAACTCTGGGTTCAGAAGGCGGCTCGAAATGCTAATATAGGCCCCAATCTCATTAAAGGCTTGTAACCGTGATCACCACGCAGCAACTACAAACGTACCTCGGAGTGAATATTATGGATGGTTGCTGTTGTTAACGGATCAATCTCAAAGAAGTAGATTTTTTAAAAAATCTACAGGTTCTATGTACAGTGCCGATCTGGTCTAAGGTACAGCGAGAAGCATGTTGAAGAATATCTTGTGTTGCAAATCCTGTTGGTCAAGGGATCCATTCTATTATCCTTGGATCAGTTGCTTATTCTCCCATTGCTTGTCCAGAGCTATGTTTGACCTTTATAAACTTGCAAGGGAAGACAAGACAAGACATGGCTCACTCGAACAACATAAAACCATGTGTCACCTATATATAAGATTTCTGCATGTGGTGTGTATGTATGTGTGTGTGTGTGTGTGTGTGTGTATGTGTGTGTGTGTGTTTGTGTGTGCGTGTGTATGTGTGTGTGTGTGTGTGTGTGTGTGTGTGTGTGTGTGTGCGCGTTTATGTGTGTGTATGCGTGTGTGCGAGCGTGTCCATATGTCTGTCTGTCTGTCTGCCCACCTGCCTGCCCACCTGCCTGCCTGCCTGCCTGTATGTTTGACTGCCTGGCCGTCTGCCTGCTTGTCAGTCTGTCTGTCTGTCTGTCTGTATATATGTCTGCCTGCCTGCCTGCCTGCTTGCCTGTCTGTCTGCCTGCCTGCCCGTCTGCCTGAATCTTTGACTGCCTGGTTGTCTATCTGTCTGTCTGCCTGCCTGCTACCTGCCTGCTTTTTTGTATATCTTTTTGCTGCCTGCCTGCCTGCCTGCCTGCCTGCCTGCCTGCCTGCCTGCCTGCCTGCCTGCTTGCTTGCTTGCCTGTTTAATTTACTGGATGTTCTCCTGTTATCAGTTAATGCCCCAAACTTTTTAGACCAGTGAACAATGCTTGCTCCAGCAATATATCTTCCCCAGTCACAGTCTTGCTCCACTTCTTCGATTTGGAGACCGATGTAATCGAGTAATCGATACCTGAACGCGAGCTATCACAGGGTATCCTTTACAAAAGTCGCCCACCTGGTTGTTGTCTCCATGTTTGTTGTTTCAAAGTGTGCACTTTTTTCATTATTTTCGGGTTTTTCTTCATTTGCACTCGTTTCCAGTTTTGAAGTTGGAAATAAGATGTCATTGTTCTTGTAGTGCTGGGGGGAACATGATTCAAGATTCAAGAATCAAGATTTGTTTATTTTTAGGCCTGTCCTGGCCAATACAAATGCTAATTTCATGTTATATAAAAAGTACAAATGAAAACTATCTAAGCTAACAATAACACTACATACTCAACTGCACTCAGTCCTCACCCCCTCTTCCATTTCGGTACACTTCACTTACTTGTATACCACACGAGCCATCATTCACACGTGGTTACATTATACTTAAGGAAACACAGGCAACCCCCCTCCTTCCCCCACACACAAACACATAAACCCTCTCACGCCACTCGCACATAGATTTATATACTCGTACTCCTTCCCATACAGCTGCACACACACACACACACACACACACACACACACACACACACACACACACACACACACACACACACACATATACACACACACACACACACACACACAGGACAAAACATCGAGATCCTTCCGGCTTTTATGAAATTAACTGTCCTCTCTCAAAGATTAAAATACAGCAAAGAAAACTTCCACTGGCATGTTTTCATCTCTTCATGTTTGTTATGATCACAAATATGAACGTGACGGACTGAATCAGACGAATCAGGATGACAATGTTTCAAGTGCCATCTCTCTGAATTTGCAGGAAGAGTATTGAGTAACTAACACATGTTTGTTTAAGTTTTGTTCTGAGTTCTGAATATGGGTTTGCATTGCTGAACTCTCTGTTTCTTATTGTAATGGATTTTAGAGGAGCGAAACCGTCGGAGCATAACATAAGTAAAAAAAAACAACAACAACAACTCCTGTAATTCCTTGTTTGGGTGTGTGGTTTGAAGTAAACTTTCACAGCTGGTTGTGGGTTTGTTATGCCAAGGCAGGACAATACATCACTAACTGTGGTTTTATATATGCCAGGCCACGACAACACGAACTGTTGTTGGCCGTCAACCCACTAGTTGTGGTTATCTATATTAATAAAACGCTTCAGCCAAATTTGTGTCATAGATTTCTTGAGAACTACGTAATATAAAAACATGCGGTTTTCACGTAAATTCGTAGAAAAACACACAAAAGGTAACTATACACATCAGTCCTCTTTATTTTATTTACCCTTTTTAAAAGAAAATGAATGTGTATAGTAACGAAATACAATCTCCGATATATCTTTTCAATCCGCCCGATTCGCCAATCGTCCAACTTTTTCACGGAGTCGAATGCATTCGTCTTTGATGCCTTTGGGTGCGCTATGTATTCTTTCGCCGCTGGTGTGTTGCCTGCCTGCCCATTTGTAAAATGGGGTGTTAGTCTTGCATAATAATATATGCCAGTGCAGGACACCCTGAACCATTGGCTTCAACACTGCGATCATAAGAAAGCTCATACAAATTTTAGGCGCCATAAATCTATTAGTGTATTATATGACTGTGCAGCAAGAAGTGCTTACCCATCTGCACCTGTTTGATTGTTATTATTCACCTTACTGCGAGCTTAAAATCGAGATAAGCGAAATAGATAAGACTTGTTCGACAGATTTTACCAGTTTTCGGGGAAAATCTGTGATCACAGTCAACCCCCAAGAAGAGGAGGAGGTCAACGGGTGCTCTTGGCCCTTCTGCCCCACTACCCGCCCCCTCTATCTCGTAGCTCTGTGATATCGACGGCGCCCCAAGCAAACCTCTTAAATCTCAAGTTTGACCTCGAATTTTTTTTTTCGCCAAATATGTTTATTTTATGATCCCTCACATCCAGTAAAAATATTAGACCTGAAAATTTATTAGAAGTTACTTAAAAACGCATCTTTGCAAACCTCTCAAGTCTCCACCACGCGTATTTGCCACGAGCGAACCTCTCAAGTCTCCGGCGAGCCAGCCGGCCAGCTGACACGCGTCAGTTATAGTGCGAGATCGATGCCTTGCGTAATCCCTAGACAATGACTGCGACATGCCACACGACTTGGATCATCCCAGGCTCGACTAATCCATGACACAATTATTGTGTGACACTGTTATAGACCATTTAATTGTTATCAGTCAACAAAGACGGACGTCTACATTGACAATGACGGAAAAAAAAAATAAGAGCGGGCTTTGTTTTATACAATACTAATATTGTAATTACACTAACTTATATTAAATAATATTTGGAAAGTATTTTGAAACGGCACCCCAGGATAAGTTAATGAGAGGTGTAAAACCTAATATAGCCAACAGCGAAAAATACATTGGCATCTTCATACCTAAAGTACAGCTGTAGTAGGAGATCCCACCGTTATGCACGCACTCTCATTTGATGGAATAATTTGGAGTAAGTTTCATGGATACCAATGAAGTTGGGGCGAGGGAAGCATAGGCGAATCGTTTGTAATACTAGACGAAGAAGAACATTGATTACAGTGGGGCTAATGGAGATTAACAAAATATATGTTCTATGTAGCAAAACCCGAGTAACACTATACAGGGCCCAATACATTCTGTGTGTCAATGTATTTGAATAAAGTGAGCATAAAAACATTATCCCATTGCTAAAATCATTGCACATGTCCCTCTCGACTTCAAGTTGAATCCTTTCATAACAATATTCAGATTTACTCTTCAGTTAAAGACTGTACACAAAGTAGCACAAAATGGCCAAAACATTCCGTATGCCAGTTTGTGTAAATGAAGCTAACATAACAAGCGCTATCTTATTGCTTAAACTATCTGGCATGTCCACCTCGACTTCATGGTGTAAGTCGTCCATAGTGTAAGGCCCATGGAAATTATTTCTATATCGATTTGAAGAAAATAATGATAACAATAATAATAACAATAATAATAATAATAATAATAATAAAATCTTTTGTGATGTTCCACTGAGGCAATCATGGAATGGATTTTTCATGAACGTCATCAACGCTGCTGGGACCTTAAGGTGCGAGAAGACATGCAAACTTCTTTAACAATAGGTAAAGGAATAGATGTGTTTATAGTGTCAGTAACAGAATAATTATTTACATGCAAACATTAAAACTACGTGTGATTTTGCCCAGGTACACACATCTTTTTTGAAAGATATTCAATTACTTTGTTAAAAACTAGTCAAAGCACCCGCAAATTTGCGGATTACTGTCTGAAGCATACGACCACGCCAGTCATCGATGCATTGGCTCCAAAAAAAAAAAAAAAATCACAACGGTTTAAATTAGACAAACGTTTACACATGCACAAATCGACGTTATTTTATCCACAAACAAAGTCGTAGTTTTTACTGTTTTAAAAGTTTAGATTTTGGGTCTGCCATGAAATTTACCAATAGATCTAGGTCGTTCATCCGCCCGTCCGTCCGTCCGTCCGTCTGTCTGTGTGTGTGTATGTAGATATATATGTTCGTACACTTTGGTTATGTACATATATATAATATCAATATGTGTTTATTACGCTTGTATATCATGTATGTACGGGGTAAAGGAGACAAAGTGCCACTTTGGACAATAAAATCGTATCTTATCTTAAACTTAACGATGGGATCTCTTAGGCGAGAATTATACTGGAGCTGTTCGTTTCACCACTGTGTCGCGCCTCAAAAAGTGATCACAGTACGACGCGACGGTGTTAAGTGCGGCGACTCCATGGTAAACAAGACGGCGCTTACAAGAAGACAAAAAGGCTGCTTGTTTGAACCGCTACAGTAAATTCTTCATCATTTACAGAAGCCATGATTGCAAAAAAATTGAGAGTGACGGAGAATCTAAAATCAATTGCGCGTTGGAACAGCGAAGAATGGTTTTTGAATGAATAGATCTACCGATAGCAGGGACGGTCTTTTGATGTTGTTGTTCTCTTAAAAATTCATTAAATTTTCTCAAAACTTTTTAAGTTCATATGCAAGATGTTAAGTGTGCCAACAGGATTTTGATACGCTGATTTAAAAAAAAGAAAATGGCATTAAAAATGCTCTAGGGTGCAAATTTCTTGGTGTTAAAATTTTGTAATTTGGACTCCGCCTGTTGCTTTTTTCCGACCGGATGCTATGGCGCCATTCTGTCTCGCACGAGGACAGGCCGGGATGGGCTTCCGCCGCGACGAAATAAAGCATGCCCTATATTTTTACGATGGTAAGAGATTTCATCGGTAATGCGCAACTATCAAATTTGAATAACAAAGGCAGGCTAAGGCGATACCGCATTTATATTACAGGATATAATGTATGTAAGTGCATGTATTCTGAGGTGAAGTATAACATTTCCCTAGTGCGATTCCTCCTTTGTCTGTCGATGCATATACAGTAGATCCCTTCTTGGCCAATACGATTTGAGAGGAACACGTACAAATATAATCCCATAATAATACTGTCAATTTAATGTCATACATACATCCGAGTCAACTGCATACAGTGATGCTACTGATATTCAATATCACTACAATAATTCAGTGTTTACCAGATAAGCAATGATTAAAATATGTAATGACTTCGTTTAAACTGAAATCCCCCTAATGGTACAGTTTTGCTTTTAAGAGGAAAAAAAAAAAAAAAAGGACGGACAAGTTATCGCTACCTCTGAACAGTCGTTATTTTCCGTTTAAGCATACTGATAGTATATAAGTGGAATCCACAATCAAATGAATGGGTTATGAAAAAAATATTTTAAAATGCCTTTCTTGACTTGCCGCATGCTCACGAAAATATTTTTGAGTAAAAAGAATTGTCTATTTCAAGAAAGTCACTCCATAAGGTTGGCAGCATTTTATATTTGTGAGGTTTATTCTCGTTGTACAATTTTGAGAGACAGCGTTTTTCATTAGTTCCATCTAACTTTTTCTTCAGAAACACAATTCAAAAACCCCTCTGTAATTATGTGCCTTAATGTGTCTTTGATACATGTGTGAAATCTGGTTGTGAAGTAATGAATGTACTTTAGGATAACAGTTTTCTAAGATCACTATCAACAACAAACAAAAATGCACTGTTCAACACTCTGGTGCGCAATTTTGCATATAACATGTAGTGAATTGGAATGGGGTAATGCGCACCACAGTAATGTACTAAACTCTACAAAGGTAGAGTAGTGGATCACCTAAGAATGACATTAACTCTGCATGTTGAAAGCCGCTAATCGGTGAAATTCAGCAGCAAACCACCAATCGATGTCTAATTCTTACGATGGTAAGAGGTTCCAGATTTAAAGCGCACGTTTTTAATTGTCTTAACAGAGTACACTTTCTAGTGCGCCTGGAATTGAGACTCACAACAAAAGAAACTATTCTATTGTCTAAGCGGTAATACCTTAAGATTAAAAGACAAAAATCTTACTTATATTCACAGAACTGCTATAATACAGTACGGATCGTGCACCGAACATGGGCGACAATCATAACTGGGTATTCTTTTGTGGGTTTGTAAGTCTTCATTAAGGGGTACATCACTCTACCCTTGTAGAGCCTAGTATATTACTGTGGTGTGCACTGCCCTGCTCCAGTTCAGTATTATTTTACGTGCACAATTGCGCAACAAAATGTTGAGCAGTGCACTTTCTTTGTTGTGGGTAGTGATCTTATGAAAATTTATCTCAAACTGCAGTTGTTGCTTGGCCAGCAGATTTCACACATGATTCGGAGACATAGTAATGCACCTACTTACAGGAGCATTTTATATTTGTGAGGTTCATTCTCGTTCTGTTACTTTGAGAGACAGCGTTTTCCCTTAGTTCCAATTAACCTTTCTTGAGAAACTTATTTTAAAAACTCCTCTGATGTATGTGCCTTAAAGCATATAGTGCCATTGTCACTTTATGAGCATTGAACACTGGGATTCGGGCAACACCTCTCACCTTCAATAGCCAGGTAACCATTTTACAGAGGGTATACCTAGAAGTATAGATGACCTATGCATTCCGCAAAGTATCCATGGCATAACCAAGTCGGGATTCCTCCCTCTGCAATTTCTTGCATTCCTCCCTCTGCAATTTCTTGCATTATTGGCTTAAACTGAAAAGAGCTTTGGTCTGTTCTTTGAAATTTCGATATTTGTATACATGATATCGTTAACAATCATAATACAAAATCAGTTGGTTAATTTGAACTTTCCTTAATCTATATTAATAAAACGCTTCTGCCAAATTTGTGTCACAGATTTCTTGAGAACTACGTAACGTAAAAACATGCAGTTTTCGCCTAAATTCGTAGAAAAATACACAAAAAGTAACTATACACATCAGTCCTCTTTATATTTTTTTGAATGTGTATAGCAACGAAATACAATCTCCGATAGATCTTTTCAATCCGCCCGATTCGCCAATCGTCCAACTTTTTCACGGAGTCGAATGCATTCGTCTATGATGCCTTTCGGTGCGCTAGGTATTTTTTCGCCGCTGGTGCGTTGCCTGCCCGTCCATTTGTAAAATGGGGTGTTAGTCTTGTCCAGAAATACACTAGGAAGACCGAACATGAGACACGGAATTTCTAAAATAGATACTTGCTCATTTCAATTTGTCTTCAAAATTTTAGATTTAACTTTGGAATCTCACCTTCAAATTTCTGTGCCAACAAAATTGAAGTATTGCTACGGGGCATCACAAAAAATTAAAGAGGTCGGCCGACATGCAAGAACGTGCAAGGGTTAGCAAAAAGTTCAAGGAATATATTTTGAGCGATTCTCTAATATTCGGAATACAGATCGAATGAATTTTTGGATGGAGGAAAGAGGTGAAAGGGTAAATGTGACGTGAAACTCAAGACTCTTACTTTCTACGAAATGGAGTAAACTTCCAAGAGTTTTCTGTCAAACTTCGGGGGAAATTAATTTAATAATACAATGTGTTCTTGAAAAATGCCAGCTTCCGAACTTGCTAAAATCACAATAATAAATACATGTATGAGCTCATTTTGTGCAGAAGAGAAGAACGCAAAAGTAAAGAAAAAAGATTAGACATGCTGTGAAGAAATCGGATTCAGAGTCCTATGGCCTTCATAATCACAGATAGGTTATGTATATTAATATTAATTATTAATACAATTATTATGTAGAGTAGATTAAATTACATTGTCCAGTTGCCTGCTTTCTTGCTTGGAAAGACATTTAATTGGGCTGAAACTCATTGTTACACGATTGTTTATTATCGGTTCATGTCCTGTTGAATATTGCAACGACCGCCTTTGTAGCCTACCACATTTGTAGTTTGGGTTCATATCTTTCTAACTGTTTAACCGGTGAACAAGTTACAAAAAGCCCATAGGGCTAGAGGAAGTGCATTCGATATCTTCAAAATGAAAATGCTTTCGTGATGTTCCAGTTTCATACTTGAGTAATCATTTTGTATTCCTCACTGAAAGCGTTGAAAACTTGGCTGGGCCAGCAACAAGAACGTCTCAGATTTTAAATAGAACAGAGCATTCCAACCCCCACCCCCACCCCACTCGACCGAAAGCTATTCTGGATTCATCATCTTGACTCAGGGAAAAGAATTGTACTGTGCTCTGCTGTACCTTGTCTCCAGAAATAACGAGCAAACATGGACAAAGCAGTGAAAAAAACACAGTGTGAAGAAGTACCGAACACAGTAGAGAAAAAGTAAAAATAAAATAACGCTGGCATTTGGAAAGTTCAAGGGAAAAGAGATGATGCGCACGAGAAATTTGCAGTGGAAACAACAGCATGAATGATGAGGACAGACCGTCGCTTTCAAAGCAGAAGTTGCTACTATGGAGGTATTTCTCCTCAATATAACCAACTGAAGTTCGATTCTGACAGAACTGTGTTCTTTTTCAGTTATGCTAATGACTCCTGAAATTGTTATCGGTTGTACCTCGCGCATTTATAAAATTCCTTTTAGCGATGAGCCAAACCATCACTATCAGAAATGTTGCAAAACTAGGAGAATTTCTCTACAATTTTATAACCAATCGATTTCAGTTCGAGCAGCACTGAAAACCATTCACAGTTATGTTCATGACGCAGTACATTAACTGCAACTCGCGCATTTATACATCGACTCAGCCATCACTTGTTTTGAGACAAAGGAACCAAAGGGAGGAGCTGATATTACATCAATCATGGTAAACCTGAAAGCAAAAATCTAAGACCAGAAGATTGGACGTCAGTTCTCTGGTTAAAACATGACTGAAGTGATTGAAATACTGTAAAACCATTTGGCTGGTTGGGATTGCAGATAAGTCATTTAAGATATAAATATGCATTCTTATGTAGAAGCCAGAATCCCATAAATGACTAAGCTGAATGAGAAAAAAAACTTTGATCCAGACTTTGACAGTAACACTACAATACAATACGATGAAACCGACATAGTTGTGCAACTGGCAACTGCCACACATTAAAAACACCTTCACTTAATGCCGAAAAGAACAGGCCTAATACCCCGCACAGAGAGGCCACCGAATATGTTTCGGCGTATCGGTGACATATTCACTCTGCGCCGATCTTTCCGAGGGTAGAACATAAAGGAAACATATTTTCAGCACAATTTAAAGTTGAAAAAGTCCCCAGTCCAGCCCTATGACATCACACATCCGCTGACGGCCCACTGACGGGGCACTCCGAGCAGCGGCTGTCGGTGAGTAGGAATCAAAAATAAAATAAGCTGCCACCAATCCCGCAGATCGGCGCAGAGAGTAGGCCGTGTCTCTGTGCGGTTGTAAAAATTGTATAGATTGATTCTTATAGCTTACGGCGCATAGTGGTTAGGTGACATAAATCGACCGCCTTTATGTTCTCCCACTAACGTCCTGAATCCTTGCAAGGAAAACATATCCTGGAAATTTTTCATAGTCAATCTACATTATCCGTATTATCATAAAATTTAAGTTCAACTAAGAGACAATTTTGGGGCATTCATGCACTGAATAATTTGATATCTGATATAATCGTACGGAGCCTGTTTGCTAAACAAACCAGAGTTCAAAAGTTTCAGAATCCACGTGGCTTCTGAGAGCTTGGTGGCTGCTGAAACATAGTCTGTATGTTGAATGATAGCCCACCTCTGCAGGTTCTGTGTTGGATGGCAGTCCACTTCTGCAAACTGTGTGTTGGATGGCGGTCTATTCCTGCAAGACCGAGTGTTGAGTGACAGTCCACTTCTGCAGATTGTGCTGCCGTCTTTTGACAAAAAGGCAAAATTGCAATAGAAACTGCATTGCATATGTGCCTTTTTGCCATAAAACGGCAGTGTGCTAGATGGTAGTCCACTTCTGCACACTGGCTTCATGTTGTTAATTGCGTCTCATACCACACGTTAGGTGGTGTCAAGTCGGATCAAGTCAAGAGAATCCGGGATTTCGCTCTTCGTAGCGTGCAAGTGTACCTTCACTGCTGAATAGCTGTATCTGCGAATAGAAACATACAAATGGGGTTAGATTGTGTTGAAATCATATCAAAAATTATAATTTCAGACACATGTAGAGATTTCTCATGGTGAGAGCGTAAAACTCACTGCATTCTCAATAGAAGGTTGCACGCTGTACAGGACTGTGTTTTTGCACTGAGCGTAATAATATACTGAACTCAAGTTGCCTAGGTATTTCTAATCATCCCTAACCCTCATCCAACCTCTATGCGGGCGATGTCCTATGATATTGCGCGTAAAAGAAGAAGTCAGACAGTCGGATCCACGCGGTGCCAGTATAACAGCCTTAGCATGCTTTAAGTTTAGATTTAGGTCTATGCAGGGACAATATCAAGAGACTCTCCCAGGGGACAATCTGATGGTTGGGGACCTGCAGGATTAGAATAAAAATGATGATAATGAAAATAATAATAATAAAACTAATAACAAATAGAAGAAGAAGAAATAGAAGAAGAAGAAGAAGAAATAGAAGAAGAAGAAATAGAAGAAGAAGAAATAGAAGGAGAAATAGAAGAAGGAAAGGAATGCGGTTTATAAATCCTTTAGCCTGGCTTTTACCCACGTATGTGACTTTACACTATTACTACTTCAGGAGGCAATATCACCTTAGGACTTTCTCAACTCCCGAGGGATATACAGTGCCGCTGCTATTTACAAGCGCTGATCACTAGAATTCTTATAATATATTTTACTGTCTATAACCATTTTACAGATGGGTGGAGCGAGGATAATGAATGAAGTGCTTGCCCGGGGCACTTCCAACACGACCGTTCTTTAGGTATGAAGATGCCAATAGCACCTGGCATAAAAATATGCAATTTTAAATAGTCCCTATAAAATCAGAAAATTGGCCATGGGGG
>JAWQUT010000719.1:0-2500 GCA_033807755.1 Ellobium chinense
TACACCGCATATAGAACAGGACCTGGAGGGAGAGATGGTACCGTGTTACACCGCATATAGAACAGGACCTGGAGGGAAGGATGGTGCCGTGTTACACCGCATATAGAACAGGACCTGGAGGGAAGGATGGTGCCGTGTTACACCGCATATAGAACAGGACCTGGAGGGAAGGATGGTGCCGTGTTACACCGCATATAGAACAGGACCTGGAGGGAAGGATGGTGCCGTGTTACACCGCATATAGAACAGGACCTGGAGGGAAGGATGGTACCGTGTTATACCGCATATAGAACAGGACCTGGAGGGAGGATGGTACCGTGTTACACCGCATATATAACAGGACTAAGGAAGGGAAGAGAGAAAAGGCTAAACATGAAATGAAGAAGAGAGCGCAACAGGACAGATAATAGGATTGGACAAAATGAATGAGAGGATAGCAATAGAAAGAGACAGGTAAGGGGAGAAAAGCGGATTAGATCTGAACGACTCGATAATAAACTTCCTCTTTCATTTGTTTCACCTCCTAAAACTCAAATAAGGACAAAGTTCATCTACGAATGTTTTCATAGGGAACTCTCATATCGACATTCCAAATTTGGACCCAGTTTACCAGAAGTAGGAAACTCTGTTACTCGGAGAATGAGGCAAAAACAATCTGGAGATCTTCAGAGGAAAATATAGCCCTATCTAGCAAATGTTTCGACCCTTTCACTTCTTGATACTCTAAAGGAGCTTAGCCACACCTGAGTCATGACTTCTAAGTAGTCTTCTATTGATTTTTTACTTTTTTTTTCCTGCTCCGGAAGGGACTGAACCCGAAATCTTCATTTTATTGCTTTAATTCCTTGCTGAATATCCTTTCAGCTATTGCGAAATCATGGTGACAGCTGCACTTTTGGTATATTATAACTTTTTGACGTTGTATCATGTCTCTGACAATAACAGCATGATCCAGTTTTCATTAAAGCCAGGTAGATCCTTATCTTCTTAAGCTCAGTCAAACCTTGACCTCGGTCAGCTTAACATTCATCTATCCTGACCTACTTTTCACTCATGTCGGACTCTTGTCATAAACGTGTTGTCTCACGAAGTAAAACCAACACCGTCAGCAGAGCTATTGTCATGGCACGTTAAAACTAAATGCATGTAAGAAATAAAAGGCAAAATCTTGAGCTAGTCTGTCCTGATATACAAATCCACACTATTTCATGTGCAACTCCCAAAGTTGGCAAGATAATCTATATGTATATTACAAATTGGAGAGCAAAAAATCATTAAAGATATATCGTGCGCCCTACTCTAGCCTTTTTGGACGGTAGGAACTTTTCTCTTCCTTGACTCAGGGACTGACATTGTGAGAAGCAACAAATAATCCAACGCCCCTCTGCTCAAGAAGTCTTCTACGGTAAATGCATTGGTGTGCAGCTCCACTGCATCTCTTTCTCTATTTCACATGGTAGACTGCATGCCAAAGTGCATACTCGTACATTGTGTTGCTTTTTATCCTTGTCACGTGACTATGGAGAAATACTGCAGAGATGTTTTGTAAGGGAAGATCCCTTGAAATTGATGTTGGTGAGATTCTACAGTAAATATTTTCCTCCTACAGTGCCTGGAAGGCAATGTTCTGCAGACGGCCAAATCATCAATGACGGTGACATGTTCACATTGGCTATGACTGGACCTTGTATCAAATATCTCTGCAAGGATGGGGAGATCCACCCGGGGGAGTATGGTGAGTGCTACTGGTGGTGACAATGATGACAATGATGATCTTGATAGAGGAGATGGCAGCGATGGTGTTAATAGTGGTGATTATGGTGGTAGTGGTGCGCACGTGAAGGTGATTGTTGAGGTGGAAGTGATGATAGTGATAATGTTGGTGGTTGATAATGACAACGGAGGTGGTGTAGTGATGGTGCTGGTGGTAGGGTGATGGCGACAAGGGTGATAGTGGTGGTAATTGTAATGGTGAAGATGATGATAATGATAATGATGATGTTCATGGCCGCAGCGATGATGGTGACTGTGGTAGTGATGACGATGAACATGATGAAGGCGATACAGATGGTGATGGTTTATGTGGTGAGGATTAATGGAATAAGTGTAGTGATAATGGAGGTGGTGGTGGCAGTGGAATGGTAGGATGATCAGAGCAGAGCTGATGGTGATAATGATGTTAATGTTATGATGGTGGTAGTGAGGTTGCTGACAGCTGTGATGATAACAGAGATGAAAACAATGACGGTTAAGATGATCAAAGTGCTAGTTGTGGTTGTTGAGGTGATGCTGGTGGTATCACTGGCGGTTAGGATGAAGTGAATGGCATAGGAAGTGGTAAGGACGTCTATTTGAATTCAAGCAATGACCCAGTGACAAAGGTGCTGGTGGTTGTAAATGTGGTGTTGGTGGTGGTCCTATTCGTGCAAATGATGGCTTTGGTGGCAGTGGTTGTGGTAGGGATGGTGATAGTTATGAAGATTAAAACTACGACCAATGA
>JAWQUT010000719.1:5000-12500 GCA_033807755.1 Ellobium chinense
TCGGGGTATGTTCGTACTGTATATTTACTCAGGATATGTTCGTGCCGTATATTTACTCGGGGTATGTTCGTACTGTATATTTACTCAGGATATGTTCGTACTGTATATTTACTCAGGGTATGTTCGTACTGTATATTTACTCAGGATATGTTCGTACTGTATATTTACTCAGGGTATGTTCGTACTGTATATTTACTCATGAAATGTTCGTACTGTATATTTACTCAGGGTATGTTCGTACTGTATATTTACTCAGGGTATGTTCGTACTGTATATTTACTCAGGGTATGCTAGTACTATATATTTACTCAGGGTATGCTAGTACTATAGGTTTCCTGGGAGTAATCTTGTAATTGTGTTTGCTGAAAGTTTGTTCGTACTACATGTTATACTCAAGGTATATGTTAGTATTATATTATTGCCCAGAGAATGCTAGAATCGTATGTTTGCTCAAAGTATGTTTGTTATGTATGCTTGCTGATATAAATCCGAAATGCATTTTTGCTGAGAATATGCCCCAACTGTGTGTTTGCCCAGAGCTTAGAGCCATTATAATTTGAAGAATTGAAGAGGTTGGTGGGATAGCACACAGTTTCAATGTGATGATGAAGTTAATGAAAATGATGATGTTTTTCAGGGTCTTCAGGCTGATGCTAACTCGTTCCAGTCATTTATCATTATACCTTATATATAATCTAAAGCTCCCATGAAAGATGAGGGGGGTGGGGAGGGGAAGAAAATCAAGAGAGACAAGGAAAAGAAAGAAGGAGAAAAGAAATTATTTTTTTTTAAAAGCGTGTGTCATGTAAACTGAGTCTGCAGCACGTAGATCTAGATCTAAGTCCTATACAGGCTGGACTGGGGATGAGGATGGGGAGGGGGGGGAAGAGGGTGAGACCACAGGTTATCAAATTTCCGAAATTTCTCATGTTTGTTCTCTCTGCGAGTTTGTTGAGTTGAAAGAAATAATAGAAGGGTAATGGTGGCCGGACAGGGCCAAGCTGACGTCAGATATATCGAACAATGGAGATGTTGACGATGGAGATGATCATAATTCAAGAGGAATATATGATAAAAACATTTACCCACTTGCCACAGTTTTGTTTTTGTTTTTGTGATTCTTCCAGGTTGTCCATTTGGCGCATTATGTCTGAAGATAGGGGAGAGAACTGTTGACACCTGTAGAACCTTTGAATGCAGAAAGACCGACCTGAACGGAACACCCTACTTTTCAGTGGATCCAATCGCTGCCAGTAAGTCAACGCACGGTCCTCATTGCCAGGATTATTTGTGTTACAATCTTTGATAGTCACGATATTTTGTGGTAAGGTCTATGTAAGCAGTACGTCGTACTTTTCGGGGATACTTTGCTTTGCTGCTAGAATCCATCCATCCATCCATCCATCCATCCATCCATCCATCCATCCATCCATCCATCCATCCATCTATCTATCCCCACAGGATGCCAGGACGCCAATATGGACTGCAAGGATCCTGGCACTTACTTCGCCTTCGAGATGGGTGGTACAATCCGACAGAATTGCACGTGCCACGTTGAGAGTTCGCTGTCTGTTCAGTACTTCTGTTAGACCAATATTTCCCACTGGCTGACAGTGCTTAGCAGTTAGTGTTTGTCGTCATCGCTGTCTCTACGGCTTAGTGCCTGTTTTGTTTTGTTTTGTTTTGTTTTGTTTTGTCTTTTTTTTTTCTCTAATTTTGCTGTGTTCATTTGTTCGATCTCTTGCCATCTATCTGTTCCTAAATTTGAATCATTTGTGATAATTACATAGACAATGAATTAAAGCAGTATGATACTAAACTCTTTCAAGTTTGAGGAACGTGGACGAAAAAGAAAGGGTTGAGTGGTAGTGGCAAGTGGTACTGATGGAAATATACGGCGCTCATGTCCCCTCCAAGGTCCAATGCCAGATACTCATTTATACCCAACTGGAGAAATGAAAGTTCCGTGTCTCTTACAAGGATACTGCAACCCAAACTGCCCGGCCCATGAATCAAATCCACAAACTTCAAGATGTTACATTCTTCACATTATGATTTTTACTCACACGCTTCATGGCCACACTACCCCCTACTCACAAACCACACGGCCACACTACCCCCTACTCATAAGCCACATGGTCACACTACTCCCTACTCACAAACCACATGTTCACACTACCACCCCCTACTCATAAGCCACACGGTCACACTACTTTCTACTCATAAGTCACACGGCGACACTACTTCCTACTCATAAGTCACACGGCCACACTACCCCCAACTCATAAGTCACACGACCACACTACTTCCTACTCATGAGTCACACGGCCACACTACCCCCTACTCATAAGTCACACGATCACACTCCTTCCTACTCACAAGCCACACGGTCACACTACTCAAAAACTTCATGGCGACGCTGCCACAGTTGAGAGCAAAGACAATGTGTTTAGATCGTGGTTGATTTAGTCTTGGTGAGGCATAAAGCTATGTATAGTGGAGGCCTCTGGCTTAGAAATTTGACTATAGAAAGCATGAGGTCCATTTATAGGTGTGTCTACTTAGTTAGATGTAAACACTGTGCTCCTAGTAATGACAGAAACGTTAGTCGTTGTACAGGGAAAACCATTAAGATGGGAAGTTTTTGTTTTGGCCGGGATACTGGCAAAATTGACTAAAAGGGTTAAACTAATTACTTATACGTATTTCTGAAGAATGAATAAAAAGTTTAATAGTGGAAATACTTTCTGAATTTTTTTAAGGACCTGCAGATTTTGAAGTCATAAGCTATAGCTTATTTTGCTTATAGGTAAATTTAGTATCGAGCTTAGAAGTCTTGGCTGTTGTATTTCTAATATTTGTCTTCTGAGACTTTGATTAGTTGATACTTGTAGCAATTATAGACCATATGCCAACGACACACAAGGAGTTTGAATTACATGATAAGTTTGTAATACAGTATAATAATATTCTTCATTTAGAAGAGGTTAACATTCAAGTGATCCAGTGTGCTTCCTTTGATGACATTCTGATCCAGCTGAACATTGTCTTAATATCGGAGTGAATATGACGCTACGGACGCTTCATGGATACCAAATCTACAGCTATAGTTTTGCGTTCGTGAATAAGAGTAGAATGCATGATTAGAAAGGCCATGATGTCAGTATTCTTTCAATCACACCTTCATCTAACCAAGAGAGATGTATGATTATTATGGAATTGATTGATTACCAATGGTGTTCTTTGTTCTCGAGGTAAATATACCTCTTCATAGGTAAACAGTCGTTAGCAAGAGAGAGAGAGAGAGAGAGAGAGAGAGAGAGAGAGAGAGAGAGAGAGAGAGAGAGAGAGANGAGAGAGAGAGAGAGAGAGAGAGAGAGAGAGAGAGAGAGAGAGTGAGAGAGAGAGTGAAATCAATGTTCAGTCTTGCAAGTAATAATAATAAAGTCCAACTGACAAAGGGTTAATTTCACCGATCCTCCCACGTGTAAACTATGGAATCTGAGAAAATCGTAAGTGTGAATAGGTGAAGTATTTCTGTCTTCATCTTTTCTACCTCTGTCTCTTAGTAAATAATGCAGGTGCAATAATGAGTTTCACAGGTATAGACAGGCCTAGCCTGTTATTTTCTCATCAGATATCTGGAGAGTAATTTACCAACTGGGGCAATCAAGACAGCGGTACAAAAGAGTGATATTTACTCGAAAACGATGTACATATTTGACCTCTGTTGCATCTTGTTACAGGAGTAAACAAGAGATTTCTGAGAACACAAATTACAGCATGGGATTAAATTAATTAACGTCACTATACTCGTATTATTAGAAGCAGGCTTTATATTTGCGAAAAATGAGTTCAAATAAATGGTGTAAATTTAAAATCTTCATTCCATCTGAATCCTACCGTAGGGTATTTTGTTTGACATGGAGGTTTGTGTGAAATATTATTAATTATTAAAGTTGTTCTCATTAGTAGTTGGGTACGCTAGCACTCGTGAGTGAAATCCCAGCCTAAGTAGGCTTAGTAATTAGTGGTACCATCCTGGGAACATCACGGTAAAATTAGTCTTGAATCTTAGTGGTGGAAATCAAAGACAAAATATGCGGAAGTGGGACGTTGCAAGGTTTATAAAACTGTCATAGAGCAGAAATTTTGTCAAACTGTGACTATTTTACCAAGAGACACCATGACGCTTTCTTATAACTTAAGGAGAAATGAACTAAGGCTCATAGAATCTTTTATCAGGCTTGGAGATTTCATAATTGTAGGCTGAACAACGGACCAGTCATCACGAATTTGAAGATAAAAAAAAAAAAATATGTGCTGAGATTATAATTTGGACTGAATTTCCGAAAAGATGTTATTCAAAGAAAGAGAGCATGTGTCATCTTCTTGATAGCTGATGTATCTAATCTTAACATAAAATTAGCGATAGACCATTTTCAAACGTTTGATCAGGGTGACAGGGTTTGCAGAGAAAGTGGTGTGATTCTACATAGAGTTTACGGAACTTCTGAAATGTGATCATTTTCGCTGTGCCTTCAACACTGATCAGTGGCTCATAGACTGTGGAGATTGTAAAGTTGTATGAAAAGATAAGCAGACACAGAACCAGTCATACATTTCGTTACGCTTAATAACTGAACAGGCTGGAGCTATACCGTCATTTGAATGCACCGATTCAAATTACAAATGTTAGCTGTTGTTTACATTGATGGTGTAGCCGTTGCTGCTATCAATATCGTTGGTGTTGTCGATGTTGATTATTTTATTGCGTCGCTGATTGATCATGTAATCCGCTGGACTGGATTTTTGCCACTTAGAACACAGAAAAGGGGAAATGGATAGAATTTTTTCTTACCTGAAGATTGCCTGGCGCTATCATATATTCAAACGACTGGCAAGGAAATGACGCAACTAATGGCTAACAACACATTGGACTGGCTGTTTCAGTTAGTCCACAAATTCTGAATCAGATAGACACCTTCCCATTAGCTCGTGGTGAAATATTAATTAAGAACAGAAGCTCGTTTGTGGCTTATTGCTACTAGGCTCAGACAGAACATTCGTGGAAGTTAGTTTATGACCGTTTGAAAAAAGAGCAGAATATTTCATTTAGGCTGTACCAGAGTCTTTTAAAACAGCTGTGGGATACACCACTTTTCATACATCCGTCAAGGCACGAAGAGCTACTTCTTATTGATCCATTGGATCTTTCGTACTTTGGTGAGATGCTATCCCAGAGCTAGATTATGTCAGCCTCGGGATATATTTAGCTCAACATCTAGAAAGCCCGACATTTTAGACCTACTGACTGACAGTCATAAGAAAGGTAAGAGTAGTCAGTCAGACTCCATCTATTCTGACTGTTTTCAGTGAGTTTTGACGAGCTTGGCCACAGTATATAATCAATCAACCAACTTCTCTATCAAGCGGCCATCGAGACTGTCGGCTCCCACTAGAGGCAGACCTATGATGTCAGTAACACAGTCAAAATAGGAAAGCGCTCTATTTCGACCAGATCTACACAATCATCGACTTCATAACTTTTCCTCAGATCTGACCTCAGACAGTATAGAGATCTCTCTTATGCAGCTTGTTGGTCAAGTCACATAAACATATGTTATATTATCAGCCTTTGGATATAACTTTTAATCTTACAGTCAGTCAGACGAATTTTATTTTCTGAGCCATAACCAAACTGTTGATGTCTCTAATCATTATGGAAAACACCACCAAGCTTGAACTGACCATGCTGGATGGCGTAATGTCCTACCAACAGTACACATACTTTCTGGAGTTCTACGCCCTTGTGGCTTCAGTGATGTCCACATTCGGGTTCATCACCAACATCCTCAACATCAGGACATTTCTCTCCATGGGTCTCCTAGACGGCATCACCGTTTCTTTCCTATTCCTCGCAGTCGCTGACTTGGCCTTTGTCCTTGCCAGGCTTGGCCGCTCAGTAGCTACAGGCTTCCTCTTACTGGAGTCCAAGTCCAACTATACAGTGACATTCCCTGTTGACCCCTACAGTATCTACCTCTACATCGCAAACGTTGGTCATCTTGTGTACACATACACAGTACTCATCACCACCTTTCTCGCCGTGGCCAGGTGCATGTGCGTAACAAAACCTCTACATTTTAAACACGCTTTCACCAGGAAACGATCTGTCATCGTGCTCGTTACATTTTTAGTATTCTCCGTGGCAAGTTATATTCCAATTTTCATGTACATGGGTATCGTTGACCAGTTTGATCCACGGATCAATGCGACAAGACCAAGACTTTGGATATCTCCCAAGAGAGAGCTGGTTAAAGATGTTATCTGGGGTATACGTGATGTCTTTATTACATTGGCAGCACAGGTGATCGTTATAATATGTATCATCGTAATGGCCAAATCGCTTAGAGAAGCCGCCAAATTCCGACAACAGAGTTCTTCAGGGCTGTCAGTCAGCAGCGGTGAAGAATCGAGAAACAATCAACAGCCCAATAGCAGCTTGGATGATATAAACCAAAACCCAACAAAACTTAGCGGCAAGGAACTTCGTGTAGTTCAGCAAGTTATCATAATCTCCGCCGTGTACATCATATGCAACACGCCCAAGATCACAGTGACCATAGCTGGCATCGCTGTGCCCGATCTCACCATAGGCAGGCGCTACCAAATGATGTACACATCCATGATCTGCCTGGCGGACATCTTTCAGATTTTCAACTCCTGCATCAATGTTTTCATATACTATAAATATAACTCTCGGTATAAGAGTTTGTTCGGGTCTACCTGTAGCTGTTGTTGGCACAGATGACAACATGGCATTTTCTGGCAGACTTCATGGCTAGAATTTGTTACCAAGTGATTTACTATGTACTTCATCCATATCAGCTGGGCTGTGACAGTTTGCATTTTTCCTTCCTTTGCTAATATCTCCACATCATTAAATAGAGTTAGAACTCTTGGTTGAAATCACTTAAAAGGATGTGTAAGCCCTCCAACTGGTGTTGAAATACTTGATAGCCAAAGCGTGTAAAAATGTTAGATCGCTTTATCGCCTTGTGCACAGAAGATGTTAACCTAAAGGAACAGTATCCAACTTCCAGCTGGAAAACCTCGTCGAGTCTACATATAAACCCTCTAGTGCCCACTGGTCTATATTTGGCAACCCATACAACCCACTGGTCCAATTATGGCACAGATGTTTCAGTGCCCGGAGGTCCATATTTGACCCAAACTTTTTCACCTATTAAATATTGAAATTGTTCAAAATCAGTGTTTTATATGTATTTTGAGTGGCATTTGAAGTGTGTATGTGAATTTTCAGAATTTTCTTTTTCATGGATCAGTATTTCTTAGTAGGGAAGGAATAAACGACGTGTATNCTGTTTGCAGTGCTTGTCTGCCTCTCTTCTCTCTCTGTCTCTCTCTCTCTTTTTCTCCGTGTCTCTCTCTCTCTCTCTCTCTTCTTTTCATCGTTTTCTTCCTCTTCTTCTAATT
>JAWQUT010000719.1:15000-25000 GCA_033807755.1 Ellobium chinense
AGTACATAATGAGAGGAACAAACCACGGATAGAAAGAGAGAGAGAGAGAGAGAAAGAGAGAGAGAGAGAGAGAGAGATGGAAAGAGAGAGAAAATGAGTCATTGATGAAGCATGAAGATGGCGCCAGCGATGACACAACATTAGCGCTCCTGTGATCTCTCGGGGATGACGACACGTGCCCAGATACCGTGGTAACCCGTACTTCCGGCTTACGGTGGTCAGCGGTGAATAGCAGCAATGACGATGATTGGTCATTATTACGCGCCACTGGCTAATCTCTGATGGCATTAGATGTGAGGGTGCGGTCATCCATTAGAAGGAGATTGAATTGATAGCGGTCAAAGGGGGCGGGGTGGGGGGNGGGGGCGGGGGCTCCTGGTGTGCGGTTTGATGATGCAGCGTCAGAGAGAAAGTTACTGGACAGTCCCATCTCTACATCTTAGCTGTAACTATGTCTTGGGATTCCAAGTTTCATTCGTTTCTGTATTCATAATCCTTATCATCATCATCTTCTATCATTATATTCATCATTGTTGTGTAGGAAAAGAAGAGAATAGTATAACAACAGGGTTGTTTTGCGAATCTCATGGAATTTATTTGTGTGTCCCTGAGGTTCAGACATAGATATTACAGAACTGCATCCAGAAATGACCACTAACCACACCAATCCACAAATCTCATTCAGTAGTGACCTACATTGTAAGGGCAGGTTTGGTGCCAAGATATCTTCACACAGACAAAAGCCACACACCGGTTAAGGTCCCTGATATGGATGTAGATTTAGACATACTATTGGTTTGTTTGTAAGTCACTAAATAGAGCCAGGCCGCGCTAGGGGATTATAAATACCGCCAAATATCTAACAACCAGCCACACAGTGGACTTGTCTCGTCCCAAGCGTCCCAGCGACGTCTACCGAACTCAAACAGATGCTGGAGAAAAGACGAAAAGGGCGAGCCTTCTACTACACACCCCCTATAATCATCAATAACCATTGAGAGAAAAGCCGATCATTCATCTTGACAGGGGATCAGGTATCGATAATGATGGAGGTGGACATGCACTCACGAGATAGGAGGTGGAGGCGACTCCAAAAGTGAGCAGTGGTTTACTCTGGGGTGCGATGTTGTTAAGATAATATATAAACCATTTAATTTGTTTAAGATAAGATATTAGCATAATATGAGCATCAAAAATAAATGTATGAACTTAATGTGTAATTTTAACTATGAATACATCATTAACATTAAAATATGTTTATGGGTGCAAAATTCGTGTGTATTTTAATACAAATAAATTTACATATATACTATTATGACCGAATGATAGTGACCAGGTAGTCTTTATGACAAACCACTAGGGAGAGGAATTTTTATTACCACTGCCTGGATGGACACACTAAGACCATTCCATGAAGCAACAGCAACGTTGAATAAATCTTATTTCTGATGTCTTTCTGTGCAGAGGAGGAAATGTAGTGGAGTGGGGGAAAACTGTCCATGAAATGTTATATGTGGACTGTATTATCAATTAATGTAACAGTCCCTCGTATATTTTATTTAGGTGACGTTTAGCCTCAAGTGAGAGTCACCCTTCTTGACTGCGAATATTTTTTTTTATTTCTTGGGTACTGTTAGGGTCATAGTCGTCCTGTTCTTTTTCCTCCTCCCCCTCCCCTCTCCCGCTATCTTCCTTCTCCATTATATTGTCTACAATGCCCTTTCCATCACTGTCCTGCACCCCACCCCACCTCCATCCAACTTTCAAAGCTGAAAAATAGATCTTCACCCCGTGCTTTGAGTGAAACTCGAAGATATGGCAAGGACGATATTATTACAATGAGGGCTCGATACTCTCTTATTGTCCACTTCCTCCATTACGCCGTTTGCGCAAACGGTCAGTATCGATTCCACAAAATGGTGTTCTCCCCAAATTCTTCAAAGACTGGGACGGCCCGGAAGAATAAAGCAGGGGTTAAATCTCGTCACGAATTTCCCCCATTAACCCTTCAGGGCCAGACTATCTACCGGCACGTGCCATCTGTCACAAGACTGGTCACTGCTATTTTTAGAATCACATTACCAAACAGTGTGCGTGTTCTCTCCCCAAGCACTGTAGAGCTTTCAGAGTTGATGATTACAGTGGTGAAAGTAATGGCAAAGTTTATCATAAAGAAAAAGGAGTGGAAATATATAGACCTATTAAAATATTGTACAAGTAATGATTCAATGATAACTATGTTGATAAAAATCAAAAACAGCTTTGCTCTTAAATTAGAGAATTTTTTTTTCTTGTTTTTGACAATGCCCTACAGTATTGTACAGTTCACAAATCTGGAGATAATTGTAACTGCCCTTGAGTATTTTCCTTCTTAGAAAACTGCTGTGACAAGTACTGTGTGTTCGACAATAAGTATGGATATCTTTTGGAAATAGCCAATAGAATTTCTCTCTCCCTTGGCTTGCACTAGGTTCATAGTAGCTAACTTTACATAACGCTAGTGGTCTAGGATGCGTTTGACAGAAGACATCAGTTGTTTGCAAAAACTGGGCATCTTGTAGATACTGTATAAAACTGGATACATACCTGGATATAATATGTTGTCTCTTCCAATTGAATCTCATCTGTAAGAAATTCGGGGACTTGCCCTGTTTTAGGCCATTTTCCTTTCTGGTCGGCGCTTGATAGCAGCAATAGGCCTCCAAAGTCCAAATTATACAAGAGAAGCAAAAAGGTGTTTTCGTAAGCATGCATTTGTAACAGCCATTGTTTGAAAAAAATTCAACTGCTTTTTATATGAACAAATGGTAGACGCCATGTAGAGAGAGATTCCACTCCAACCTAGAAAGTACACATGGCTTGCTGAAGAACGTTACAAAAACTGGCAGTTCTTCTTCGTGCTGATAGAAAAACGTCATGCATTATAATAAACGACAGCGTCTAATAATGAGAATTAGTAATTAACATTTGCGATTCCCTTATTCATTCGATGTACTGGAATTTCAAAAACTGTAAACAGAAATTTACTTTCTCTGGAGGAAATTTTTGCGAGTCAATCTCAACTCGCGAAATTAGCGAAACTTAGATTCTCACTAAAAACAACAACAACAACAACAACAAATTCAAATGTAGTATATCAGCCGCCATGTGTCAGCAGGTAATCTCTTTTATTGTCATTAGTTTTGTTGCCCTTAATTTTTAGTCAGAAATAACCCAGCTTTTTTTCTGGGGGGTAAGGGTAGGGCTAGGGTGAGGGTAGGGTGTCTTTCAATGCTCATTTCTTAAGAATCGGAACTGGGGAACTTGGTTTGGTTCCCGACAAGCACTGTTACCTCAGTCTAAGCAAGCATCGCATTTTCAAGTTAAACTGACACCTGTCTGGTTTTTTTTCTCTCCTTCAGATAAGAATGCGTCCCCATTGTCCTTAACAAGTTTAGTGTTTATCTTGTCATACGTGTTCCGTGTACGTAAACTTACGAGACCAATTTCATCGGGCGAATAGTATCCCTGCCATCCAGCCAGTGACAAAAGGCGTAATGCCGTACAAGGATTTGCTACACGCGTCCCCTGGTGTTCTTGGGCCGGCTGTAAGCGTGCCACTTGTCTTGGGATGTTGCCAGGTACCTAAGCTTACCTTGTAGCCTGTCACTCACCAACACGTGGGCCAGACAGATTTAAGAATGCACTCTCCGCGCTTAGTCGGCCTGACTGGAATGGCTGAGAAAATTGGTCTTGTCACTTCAGGTGTCACATGAGGCGCGGAATTGTGAATAGGTATCTTGTTCAAAAATCAACAACAACAAGAACAACAACAACAATAACGACAATAACAACAACAACAACAACAACAACAGCAGCAACAACAACAACAACAACAATAGCACTAACAACAACAACAACAAAACATAGTTTATGCCCTTCTCAAGACCTGTGATACAGGTCCGCTCACGGTCGACAACGCAGAGATCAGTGAAAGTTTTTATGGAAAATTTGACTTGGTCAAGTCGGTCCTACACATAGAATACTTTAACGGGCAGTTAAAAGCGCACGCATTCTAAAAAGTATGTTGATCCATTATTTTATTTATTTATTTATTTATTTATTTATTTACATTTTTATTTACTTATTTTTATTTACTTATTTTTATTTATCTATTAATTTTATTTCCAGGTTATATTCCGTTTATGGGCATTCTGATTTTTATTTACATTTACTTCATATATATAATGATTTAGATCATCTCATTTTATTTATTCCTTCAAATACCCAGACTATTCTTTTATCTACATTATTTATATTTTATTAACTAGGTATGTATTAAAGTTGATATGGATTTTTTTTTATACTCTTGAATCCCTACAGCAATTTGCAGCTTTTATGGAACACATCTGCTTTCAATCTGAGCCATTAAAAAGAAAAAATGCCTATGCCCTTCTCTTCACAAATACGGCTAGAACCGCTAATGTAACTGTGTTTTCTTAATATTTTCACTAGGTCATGCTTTTCAAGAGCTAATGTCATTAAATCACTATAAGCTCATCAGTCTGGATATAGACATGTTTGAGTTGCGGTTGTACAGCGCTCCAGAACAATCACAGCTATATTGTATCCCTGTAAATAGGAATAGTTCATGATATAGCAAGTAAGACATAGGATACTATGGATACCACACGACAGTGCTATTCCGCAGACGTACATGTACGTCCGAGTGCTGTTTGGACAATACTACACTTATTTCATACAAGTACGCCACACGTAGCGAAGAGGTTAGATAAAATATTTTAGCAATTATAGGTATTTGTCTTTATGTCTGCAGTCTCCCAGACCGGTTGGGGAGGGAGGGAGGGAGTGGGAATTTAAGGATGAAATTTCTTCAACAAATCACACCAGCACCTCACAACATTGTCACTCGAAAACTCTGCATTCTCGCTGCAACCCCCATGACATCAATCTCATATCTTCTATATCGACCATTTCCTCACGAGTTCGACCACCTCACAAAGTCCAAGTTCTCTAGCCTTTGGAATATGAGTGAGTTTGAACGGTCCTAATGCAGTTTTATTGCTCATGGCAACAATTTTGAATCTGGTCAAAAACAGTTTATTACTGTTGTTATTGTTATTATTGTTGTTGTTGTTGTTGGTGGTGGTGGTGGTGGTGATGGTGGTGGTGTCTTCGTCGTTGTTGTTTACTTGTTTGGTTGATTGTTTCTTTTTTCTTGACACTACATTGTTCTTAAAAACTATCATTTCCGCTCAGTTTCAATCTCATGGCTCGATGGTAGCATTTAAACCTCTACAGTTTACAGCAACTTCTGAACTTGGAGTTGAACTTGTAGTAAATGAACACATTTATACTGGAGTTGACCATCTGGAAAGCCTCGGTCAAACTGACGATGATGACGTAGAGATTGTTATAGCGTTTGCCCAAGGTCAGCTCGTCCTCCACGAAACCGGAAGCAGTTACCATGATCTTGGGCATGTTACACACGATGTACACGAAGGAGATCAGGGCGATTTGTTGGACGACTTGAAGGTCTTTCCCACCCAACTTGCTGGCATCTTTCTTGCTGTTGGTTTTGCTGGAAGCTTTGCCCACCTCAGGGTCGTCGTGTGGGACAGATGTTGATGCTGAAGCTTGTCTAAACTTTGCCGCTTGTCTCAGACTTCGGGCCATGACGACAACGCAGAATGCCACCACGAACTGGGTGACGAAAGCCAGGCAAGTGTCTCGAATGCCCCAGACGATGTCCTTGGCCAACTCCCGGTCAGGTGAAATCCACAAACATGGTCGAACCGTTTTTGTGTGTGGATCGTACTGGTTGAAAATGCCCATATAATACAGTATGGGGATATAGCTGAAAACGGTGAAGATGGCGAAAGCTGTTAAAATCCATATTGATCTGCTTTTGGTGAATGCGTTCTTAAAGTGAAGAGGTTTAGCAACACACATACAACGAGCCACAGCGAGGAAAATGGTAATCAGTACAGTATTGACATACAAGAGAATACCAACATTAGCAAACATGATGTAGATGGCGTACGGCGGGACTGGAAACCTGGTCTTGTAGCCACTGTTTTCCTCCCAGAGATAAAATCCGGAGGCCACTGCACGAACGAGCGTAGCAACCAGGTAAAATAAATCAGAAAAAGATAAAGCCAGAAAGGACACGGTGACGCCATCATCTAGACCCATAGACATGAAGGCTTTGATGTTGATGGCGTTGGTGACGATTCCTAATGCAGAGATGGCGGAGCTGTAGACACAGAACCATTCTAGGAAAATTATGTACTGTTCGTAAGTCACAATCCCTCGGAAACTGTTCACTTGTACTGAGATATTTGCCTGCAAAGAAATATTCAGCATGTTTGGCTTTTAATGGCAGCTCCTTTTACTTTAAGACTTTTTTTGTGTGTCTTTGCAGTAGTCCAACAACAGATTGCAGTGCTTGGCAGGTTGATAACTGGCAAATTAGTTTCAAAGAATCTCAACGTTTGACAATCCTTAAAATTTGCAGCAGCGTCTTTTTTAATGTAGATGCGAAGTTGTAAAAATTCATCAAAGACGTTTCAGACAATGTGCGAAAATACACAACTTTCTCAATCAGGTAATCCTGTTTCACATGTCGTTTGCGCTTGCATTTTAATATCAAGATTATGACAATAACAGGCTTTGACGTTGTGATCCAGTGGCGCTGACAACAATTTTCAGACTGTTGAGAAAAGCAGATTTTTATTTTCACGTTAGCAAATGGAAAGTCTAAATCTCTCATGCTAAGTTGTATGAGATACTCTCACAGAGAACAGTTTAATTCCCTCTTTCAAAAATGAAGTTTCTACGACTGCATGTGAACATTTATGCACTTAAGTTGAACCTGTGCAATTTTTTAGTATGATAATATTTGTATAGTCTCAGTAACCATATGCACTCGAATTCCACAGGAAGTGCAAAGTCGTTTTTTTCCTTGGCAAATTGATTGTGCCCGCCATGAGCCACTTGTTAGTGCAATTTGCGCTCTAATTAATTTAGGAACAGTGCTGTAATTCCAGATCAATGTAATAGGGAAATTAAAAATTTCAGAGGTCGCCATTTTTTTTTAAAATCCGCCCATGGCTGCTGTGTTCCAGTTATTGGAAAGTTTACCTGAGCAGACTTAGCGTTTAATGAAAAGATATCAATAACATTTGCTGCTCTTAATTATCCTCCAAATTATCACTAAATCATTTTAATGGCAAGTTTACTCGTGCCCTTTCCATGTGCATAGAGTGGCTTCAATACTTGATGGGAATATCTGCTTTTTGTATGCTTAAAACGCATCTGACACGTTTACTCTTCAGTCAATAATGGCCTTCTTGCACTTGCAAAGGTCATAAAAATCCATTTTTAAGTGCAAACGAACACAGCTATGAAAACCTATATGTGTCCGTGGTATAACTGACAAAAATTGACAAATTATTGGATTTACTAATTGCAGAATAATTACACCTTAATTTTCATAAATTTATTTAAAATATTTTTTCGAGAGAATGTCTGTAAGGAACCTGTCGGTCGGCACTGATTCCGGGGCATGGAAACAGACAAATGCGATATGAGTAGGTGCTAAATTCTCGAAAATCCTCCACTTGTGATTACGATAATCTTACCCGTCTTTAGGAGATTTTTCTAATGAAGATGAAACGGTGAATAAGTGAAGATGTATACAACTACCAACCAGCCATAGTACTAGTAGCTAAAAATAGTGGTTGCGAGAATCGATATGAACTGTCTTCATTCAACGGCAGTTTCTTTTCTTCCCCTAAATCAATCATGCCATGGCAGATCGTGACAACAGGACCAACATTTATTATATTAGAATGTCAGTCCTGGGAGAATGTAATGGGAGTCAGCGGTCTGCCTAACCTAATCAGTGTCAAACAATTTTAGAGTCATGGTGGAATGTGTCGCATTTGCTTTGGACTCAGCTGGAGATTGCGCACCAGTTCTTGGTGCGTGACAGCGCTAGCGCGCATGTTTTGTGTTATCAGATTTGTACCTCGTTCACACTCTGTTCACTGAAGAAAGAGCAGACATGCTACTCTTACTTGAATGTCCAGCGAACGAGACCGAATTTGCAGATTTAGCCCATACAATCCCAGGCCAAGGGGGATTATCAAACTGTGAAGAATACTGAAAGCCGTAGACTACCATCTAGAATGAACAGTTTCTGGTTAAATTTCATGATACCTTCTTATGATATTCTAATAATTTTTGTTGACGGTCATGTTTCCTGGTTTAAAGCTGTATTTCCGCAGCTATATAACAACCAGTACTGTATATTGAGCGGGTACTGGTGAGTGTCATGAGGTTGAATAGGTTAATAATTTAGTGGGTAATTTGAAGAAGTTACTTCCCATAAATTTAGGACTGATCCAATTTCACTTTATGTCGCTGTCTAATACCCGATGACTATTATCAGCTCAGAGATTATGAAATCTTCCGTTCTAATCTCTGCATTTCTTTCCTTCCTGTGTCTGCCAGTTTAAACTACCGGCGCAAAAATCTCCAACATTTAACGGCCGTCCATCAAGTGATCAAGAGTCGCATCATTCTGGTCTGGACATGAAATGTCTTAAGACTGTCACATGACCGGTCAGTTTGGAGCCCCTGATATTCTTAGAGAACCAGACAAGGATGGTGGATAGAGCCCACCGTGGAGATGTCAATGAATATTGTGACACTTTTATAGAGTAAAACCCGGTTATCTACGTCTTAATCTGAACAAATGCTTTCCCTTATCCCGCTGGGTTGTCGCCCTTGTGTGGAGGTGAAGCCTGATGACAAAGCTCAGGAGGACTTCATCAAGAATCTCATCTCTCTCGGCTCAGTTTACTCCGCCCCACTGTCTCCTCGCCGTCCTCATGTGTCAGGGGTCCGCTTGCCACTGACTTCAAGAAAGAGAAGCCAGATTTTAGGTTAGTAGAGAAACCGGACTTCTTGAAAGATGCATAGTTGTATATCAAATGCGACTCCGTTAACTGACAAAGTATCCAACAATGTAAAAATGTTGATTAACACTTATCTGAAATGATATGAAGAGTGTAATAGTAAGAGCGACTGAATAACAGCCTGTAAAGTGTGGTTCTCAATACATTGAAGGCCTCATAGAGCAGATATGATGATGATGCCAAATGAGTACGGAAAGGGAGGAACGAGTAAAATCGACAAAAACAGAGAGGGAGAAACAGAGAGGGAGAGAAAGAGAGAGAAAGGGAGAGAGAACGAGAAATTTGAGGACGTGAAGAGAAAAGAGAGTGTATAGTGGACAATAGAGAACCTAATGAAAAAGCCCCAACCCTCCAGCCTCCAATCCCTGCCTTCTTAGTGTCCCAGTTTACTGTCTTGAGGACCAGCTGATGTCATGGAGAGATAGGTGTCACCTCACAACAATCCACTTGCCAAAACTGTCCGGGGCGGGTCTAGCAGGCAGATGATGAAGTCCGCTATAGAAAAGACCCAATTAGGTCATCCAGGTCATCTGGCCAGCCCTCGTGTCAGCCTCGCCCCATCACGATAACCTGTGCGCAGTGGGTCTCCTACTTTCCATCGAGACATGGCTAGACCAAGCTAGAGTTTCTTCTAAGCTGCTTCACTGGTTATACTAAAACCATAATTCACCAATTAACGAGTCCTATCTGACGTCCCAATCCCCCCAGTTTGCTGTCCCCAGTGTCTTTTCCAAAGGCCGTGAAGATATCTTTTCTTTTCCCCCATGGCGATTTCTTTACGATTGAGAGGAGTCTAAGTCGCAAAGATACATTTGTCACCTAGGGCTTGTGGCCATTGTCTTGAAGGAGTGCAAGGGATGGACTGTAAATGGCGAGGGATGTAAGGGCTTATTTACAGCGATTTGACGGATAAATCATAATGGCTAGGCGTCGCTCAGAGGCTGAGATTGTTGTTTTGCTGTTGTTATGCCTGGTTTGGCTATTAAGTTGCAGTGATCCGTGAAAATGGAGGTGGT
>JAWQUT010000719.1:29234-42359 GCA_033807755.1 Ellobium chinense
CCCCCCGCTCCCCCTTTCCCATGCCATTACAGTTGAATGGTTACGACAATGACATCGTTTGACTGAAAAAAAAACTCATTACAGACTCGTGAACTGACCTCAGACCTGACTTCAGTCATTGAACTAATTCTGTCCTGAGATCTCCGATTTCATTCCTTGTCTCCTCTTTCTCATTCTTGTCCTTACTAGGTCATTTGGAAAGTGTGTGTGTGTGTGTGTGGGGGGGGGGGGGGGGGNGGGGGGGGGGGGGGGGAGAGAGAAATTAAATTGTGAAAGTACGAGTATCAGATGAGGGAGGGAGAGAGGGAGGGAGGCGACATGAGTGTGACAGCATTTTCAATAAACAACAATCCTCTTCTACTCCATGGTAAAGAATATCTCCAGACTTCAGTCATGTTACTCTGAATTTTATCCCACAGCCGCACCCCTTCCAGAAATAATTGCTCCACATCCTGCCGCCTGCCTGGCCTCCCCTCCCACCTCTTAAAGCCGGGTAAAAAAAACATCTACATCTAACGTGCAACAAAACCAAACAGAATATAACTTTATTCCCAGATTGAAACAAAGTACAACAGTGTAGATCCAAACATGACATTATTTACTACAATAGGACGAATGGAACAGGCCGGTAGAAGTGATTTCAGACAACTAGAATAAAAACTAAAACACTCTGAATTCTTTTCTCAAATCCAGACTGGTCATGAATTGTGTGGTGTTGTATAACAAGATCTCAAGACGGCTCAAGTCACATAATTAAGAGAGAGCCATTTTATATATATGAACTGAACAACCAATAAACCTACATACAAAATCTGTAGCCGTATGCATAATCCATACGTTACTGAGGTATTTTCAGACGGGTCAGTTACACCACGTGATCTAGGGATTGCTAGGATATTTTGATTTATAAGTGACGAGTAATCATACATGAGCAGAGCATGTAAACAAACCAACGTGTGAGCAAGATTTCCTAGGTCACGTGATGGAGCTGAAAATACCTAATTAAAAGTACTATGTTAACCACAGCGAACACTACTAATGTTTTGGGAATTTCCCGTAATTAATGCAGTGCGTTCACTAACCTAAGGATTATGCATACGATCATTGGGGTGCTCCCAGCTCACGATCTGGTTTGAGGAAATTATGTAGGTCATGAACTGAACAATCTTATGTAAGGATCAAGACAATTTTAAAATAAAAAGCATCCGGGATCACTGATATAATATCTGCTTCCATTAAGCATTTTTATCAACACTTTATATCTAAAAAGAAAAATAGACATGAATCGTTGTTATTTTTTTCCCCTCGCCTTGCAAGAATGATAACGATAGCAAATCGGCCACAGATTTGCTGATCAAGGTACCAGTTGAAGAAAGGGAACATTAAACTTGTCTCTGGATAGAATTTTTCGAAACCGCTAGTAGTTTTTGTTCATTCAAGCTAATTTTATTCCCAATTTTGGTGTTTGACCATTTCATCAAAGACGACAAGACCCGTTAGTCAGTGAACAATATTCTTGGGATTTTTTTACTTTGTTCTCAGCAGTATCTGGGAACAGAAAAGAGCAGACAGGACTCATTGACTTGGGGTTCCAGCCTCTAAAGACAAAATTAAATCTTCTCTTCTATCAGAGAGTGAGAAGATCAGATCGATTGTTTCCCTTTGATGTCTGATGTTTTGTTTGGTGGTTGAGGGTGCCAAGCTNGGTAAAGAATATCTCCAGACTTTAGTAATGTACTCTGAATTTTATCCTATATCCCCTCCCAGAACTGCCTCCACTCGCACCTCTTAAAGCGGAGAAAAAAACATCTATATCTAACATGCAACAAAACCAAACAGATTATAGTCTAACTTTATTCCCAGATTGAAACAAAGTACAACAGTGTAGGTCCAAACATGACATTATTTACTACAGTAGGACGAATGGAACAGGCCGGTAGAAGTGATTTCAGACAACTAGAATAAAAACTAAAACACTCTGAATTCTTTTCTCAAATCCAGACTGATCATGAATTGTGTGATGTTGTATAACAAGATCTCAAGACGGCTCAAGTCACATAAGAGAGAACCATTTTATATGAACTGAACAACCAATAAACCTACACACAAAATCTGCAACCGTATGCATAATCCATACGTCAATGAGGTATTTTCAGACGGGTCAGTTACACCACGTGATCTAGGGGTTGCTAGGATATTTTGATAAGTTGACGAGTAATCATACATAAAAGCAGAGCATGTAAACAAACCAACGTGTGAGCAAGATTTCCTGGGTCACGTGATGGAGCTGAAAATACCTAATCAAAAGTATTATGTTAACCACAGTGAACACTACTAATGTTTTGGGAGTTTCCCGTAATTAATGCAGTGCGTTCACTAACCTAAGGATTATACATACGATCACTGGGGTGCCCCCAGCTCAGGGTCCGGTTTGAGAAAATTATGTAGGTCATGAACTGAACAATGTTATGTAAGGATCAAGGCAATTTTAAAATAAAAAGCATCCGGGATCACTGATATCTGCTTCCATTAAGCATTTTTATCAACACGTTATATCTAAAAAGAAAAATAGACATGAATCGTTGATATTTTTTTCCCTCGCTTTGCAAGAATGATAACGATAGCAAATCGGCCACAGATTTGCTGATCAAGGTACCAGTTGAAGAAAGGGAACATTAAACTCGTCTCTGGATAGAATTTTTCGAAACCGCTAGTAGTTTTTGTTCATTCAAGCTAATTTTATTCCCAATTTTGGTGTTTGACCATTTCATCAAAGACGACAAGATCCGTTAGTCAGTGAACAATATTCTTGGGATTTTTTTACTTTGTTCTCAGCAGTATCTGGGAACAGAAAAGAGCAGACAGGACTCATTGACTTGGGGTTCCAGCCTCTAAAGACAAAATTAAATCTTCTCTTCTATCAGAGAGTGAGAAGATCAGATCGATTGTTTCCCTTTGATGTCTGATGTTTTGTTTGGTGGTTGAGGGTGCCAAGCTGCACTAGGCACGTGGCTGCTCGGAGACTGGGAACTTAAAAATAGGCACTGGAAACTCTTAACAGTAATTTAATTAAAGTGATATTAATTCCTCTACAATGGGCTGGCCAAATTTGTTTTAATATGATCACAATAGCGATACTTCCCTAGAAGAAGCCAGCTCACCATTTCCAAGGAGGCCTGACGGAAATTTGAAAAAAGAAATAAATGTGGGCTCTAAATAATTTGCATATATGTTTTAGAAGCCTCTAGCAAGCATGGAAGTCTTCATTAAACAGATAACAGAACAACATTAGTTTAGTCATGTAATTTGCCGTGAAGTGTGACACGTGGAGAAACGACAGAAAGATAATGGAAGAAAGGAGGCGGGGAGGAAGTTGGAGGCAAGAGAATAAGGACGATAAAAGGGAATAAAAATACTTCCGGTTCCGTTCGTGTTACACTTCCGTTGTTTGCCGCTTTAGTATTATGTAGACACCCTCATCTTCACACCTGTTCAACACAAACTCGATGTGCTACTGGTATGACAAATTAAAACGTCCTTTTTTGACACAAACAAATTACCTCACATCGGGTGCCCCGTGGCGGGCATCTTAATACGATAGTGGAGTCATTCCCCAATTTAGGAGTAACGATTTACAAAAACGATACCTTGTACCCTCATTCCACTTTAGACGCCACTTCCTGAAGCTGCCAAATTACCAACAATCACTTCCCTTGCCTTATCTGTTTTTCCCCAACATTTCCACCTCCATCCATCCTTCCATCCTTCCGCATCGTGAGCCTTGCTCAGTGATTGTTCAAGAGAAGCCATTGTTACGTGGTTACATCCCTAACAAAGTCCAAACAGGGATGCTGTTGCTTAGAAGACAATGGCTACCATCAGGGCAGCTGCTTTCACTTTTCCATCTCGCTGCCTTCAGCGAAAGTAGGTCACGAAGCGGATGCTGGTAAAATGTGATGGATTGTGCATAATAAGGTTTTTTTAACAACCCACATCCCCCTCTTCTCACTTCCCTACCACCACAGTCTCGTTCTGTCCACACGCCAGCATCTTTCCCCTTCCAATTCAAACTCCTGACGCCAAAGATATTGTGTCGTTTTGTGAGTTTGGCGTTTAATGACCGAGGCCTACAGAAATTCTCTGGATGAGGATGAGTGGTCCTTGCTTCTGATTGATATAAATAGTATAATAAAAAAAAATGACTCGGCCCCCAACTCTTCACGATAATTGAAGCTTTGCCTTCAATTTTGGTCATAGTGAGAAAGAGGGAGGAAAAGAAAGAGGAAGAGAAAGAGGAAGAGAGAGAGAGAGAGAGTGAAAATAACAAGGAGGTCTGTCGAGCCTCCGAGGCACGAACGTGAGTTTGAGCTACGGCGACAGGACGTTATTTTAATGTAAAAAATGTCCCGGTATGTGGACAAAAGGATGACCTCGTGGTGAGCAAATTGGTATGGTACTCGAGAATTTTGACTTCTAGTTTCAAATTTAGGGTCAAGTAGTCGCCTCTTGTCCTGTCCTATTAAGAGTTCCTAGTGGAGTTTCATTTGTTATCAAGATTCCACCAGGAACAGATTTGTTGGAGTAAAAAATTAATGAGAGTCTACATAGTCTATGTCAAAGTTAAAAGCTACGCACATTGCTTATGTACATTGTTAATGTGAAATTTAAGTGATTTGAAAACCTCTTCTTATCTAACCAAGAAACCTAACTAGGTTATTTTTATATGATATTTATACAGGTTAAATATATTAATACTCGACTTTGTAAAATCCTTATAACGCTCGACGAATTCATAAAGATTCAGAAGAAAATGTTTCTGAACACCACACAACGATATTATTTTTAACGTTAAGAAAACACATTTATAACAGCTAGTGTAAATTAATATGACTTAGATTCTATGGAGGGGAAAAACATGCAGCATTCTTGGTCTTTCTTATCCGTCAAAACTTTATACCATTGCACTACTGCTCAGAGTACTTCCATCACGTGTATAGATAAACAATATAATATGTCTACTTTAGAGAAAGATTTCGTTATATAAGAAACTTTTAGAACAATAAATAGCCTATGTTGATTGATTACTTTGTTTTCTCAAACGCTCATGTATCATATTATTCAAAATGTCCACTGACTGCGTAGTATTTTTTTTTATTACGATCATTAATATTTAAAGACCGTTGCTCACCTTTGCATCACAGCACTGAAATTTGACATTATTACAGTATTGCTCTATATCATGACGTTTGCTACTGCAAAATTTGAAAGATTTCCATGGATTCTTTTTTAATTTAAAAACCACTGGAAGGGTTTGGACTTGTGTGTGTGTGAGAGGAAGAGAGAGGGGAACAACTTGTATTCTGGTCAAGCCTGACTGGACAGCCAGTATTAAATATCACATCTCGGTATAACTGCAGCCTTTTAAGTTTGCTTTTAGTTTTATGATACTTCAAACTCTGGTGAGTAGAGGATGGATGTGTCAAAGTATTTTTCTGTTTTGCGGAATCCAGACTCTCTGCTCTTTAATTTAAAAAAAAAAACTGTATAAAATGTCGCCCACCATGCTTTATTTGTGGAAACTTGAATTGCTCTCCATGAAATTGATAGGTCACTTTTGGCAAACTCTGAAAGATAAGATCTATATTGTAAAACTCGTTGCTATTATTCAACCTACATATAAATTACATTTTATAATTACTTCAATGTATTCTCCGTATGGTTTTACAATATCAGATCCGCCCAAAGTATCGCTACCTGCTCTTAAAGTAATTCAAGTGGCTTCAAGAACACCATGAGTTTTCCTAAAAATAGGTCGAGGGTTCCATAATATCTTTGAACTACTAACCGAGTATGAAATAAATAAATGAAGTTTATGTCTGACAGTACAAAAGACCAAGATACTGACGTCATAAGAATGTATATTTTGTGGACTTTCAGCAGGTGAGGAACATTATTTGCCTAGCTGTATTCTCCCTTAGATATAATTATTCGAAGTGGTAGGAATCACACTCATGAAATGGCAAAAAAAGCTAGGAAGATCGGGAGTGAACAACAACTCATTTGCTCATGAAGTTTTTTTGGTTTTTTTTTAACCTTTGATGTCCACAATCAACAAACTTTTGCTAGCGTAGGGATATTTCTGAACCTGTTCTCAGCTCTTACTTAGTCTATCGATATACGACATCTCAAACGTACTGGTCGCCAGACACTTTTCGCCTGTCGTTTCAAAATGTTTGTAGTTGCCTATCAATGCCAGAGTTCCAGAAAACAGAAGATGGAAAATGGATTAGAACTGCATGGATCCATCAATATTCCACTACAGAGATTAAAAGCTAAAGTTGTTCAAGAAAATAGAAACTACGATAATCAAATGTGGAACTGATGTCGAGATTTTTTCCTTGATAAGATGATGGCAATGTGTAGACTACCACCCATAATATTGTAACGAGTTGTATATATAGGATTCTCTACATCAAAACGGACTCAATGTACATGAGCTGGTTACGAGTCTTGTTTGGTCTCCTAAAGAACTCGACGGCACAGTCTGTGAATATTTACTATCTTGTCATATTTAGAATATTTCTTAATAACAGCTTTCATCCAAACAAATAATTAGCATGATAATTACTGCTTCTAATAGTCATGAAACTGTCGACAGATGAAATGTGGACTTGAGGACTCTAAATGTCCCCTTGTTTTCAGTCACGTGATTTAGGTTTTAAATTCAAGAGGCAACTATGACAACTCACTCTTGACATCGAGGGAACAAACTGGTCTTTTGTGACCACGGGTCTGAGGACGAGTGGAGAAACGGACTTGGGACTCGGAGAGGGGGGAGAAAAGAAGGTCACAGCTTGACGCTGCGTCTTCAAGTAAAAACAAAGTCAAAGGTTCGCGATATGATTTGACAAAGTCAACACTAGCCATAGTTATTGCGAATGTTGAAGGCGCTCGGTGGAAAAAAAATCAGCATGGTGTCCTTTTCTGTCCTGGGCGGACGTCAAAGGGCGATTAGTCTTGCTAATCTGCGAGTTTAGTCACGAGCGGCCAGGAGTTATTGTTCGTGAGCAGGTGTTAGGAGTATTGACGTAATGCCAGTAATGGCCGCTGGTGACGGAAACCCAAATACGCGCGCTCCCACACTATCGTTTACACTTCTTGCTTCCCGCTGACACGCGCCGGAGTGTGGGCAATGAGAGGGTGAGCAGTCTCGGCATTGGTACTCACCCACTCTGACTTCTGTATTTTCAAGACCCTTCACTCTTTCCAGGCACGTGCTGACTCGCTCTGGCACTAAGCGACGTCCACTATGTAGCGAGCGCTCACCAATGGAATTAGTACATTTTATTGTCATTTAACGCAATACTGCGCGTGCCTTCTTGTATTCACGAAAGAAGGAATAGTGATCACATTTCGTATTTCTCGCTCTTCTCACACGTGCATGGCATCTCTGAAGACATTTTTCACGGTGTCGGTTGAAGGGCAAGAATTACACTGGACAGCCGCTTATCATGAGGATTTTACTAGGATTTCAAGACTTAAATATTCATAATTTTCACACAGTCAAACACTCCTTTTCCCCCTCCTTTTAAATTATGTTTTAGTGGGCAAAAGGTGGTAGGGGGAAAGGGAGGGAGACGGAAATTTAAATGCATGCAAGCCAGTACTTCTTGTCAATGACCCGTTAAGTTTTTAAATGTTGTAAAATATTTAAATGGGTTTTTTAAAAAATCTTCTAACATGCCAAATTGTGAAGATCGTTTTCTGATTCGCTTCGAGCATTGAATAGCTTAGTCTCCCTAAACTACGCGTATACGAATAAGATTTCTGTGATGAAAATTATCATAACTCTACTGTAAATATCGCTCATAATTCCGATCAACTAACTTGATACGGCAATGTAAACGAATGGCTTGATGGAAAGGGCCGTGCACAATAAACGGCGCTCGTGTCTTTTCAGTACCGAGTCCATGTGGAGCGAGGTCTATAATTGAGCATAGAACCAGGGACACTATGGAGTGGCTCGTTAAGATGGTCGTGCAAGTGTGGCTGCTGACGGAGGTGATGGACCACTGGTCTCATGATACCCACTTCACAGCGGCCCAAACAATAGAAGACCCACCCTCTAAACTAGACTACAGGGCGTATAAAGTACGATCGGAATACATACAGTATAGCTATAACAAGAGTCGTAGAAATGATGAATACAGTGGTTCGCTATCCAGCGCTGAGTGCGATAAATATGGAGGCGGGTTTCTTTTGGATGTGGAGAGCCTAGAGCCGTCTCAGCAAGCCAGAGTGCAAATAAGATGTTGGATTTCCTTTGTCCAGTGCTTTCCGTCATCCCGCCTTCTTGGCAGGTTTTCTTGTCTTAACTATCACCAGTCCAAAGAGTAAAGACAGGAGAAAGTGGCCTCGCTTTTCCCCCACACAATACCTCAGTATTTCTTTGCCATCTGTCGGTTGGACCAGAACTCGGAAAACAAAACATTTGCTTAGACCAAAAACAAAACGCATGGGATTTCTTCTTTTGAGAGGAGAAGGAAAATAGGAAGGCTTGGTGTCCATGGCAATGCTATCTTAAGGGGAAACGAGACACTAATGCCTAATTGATCAAACAGAGCCTGGAAACATGGGATGATGATTGAAATGGTCTTGATCAATGCATCTTAAGAGCTGTCTTAATAGTGCGTTCATTCTCCCTGGGCCAGACATGTTAATCTAGTGTGTATTTACCTGAAAAGTGATTCTAGTATTTATTCTCTTTAGATTTCTGAACCAGCACTAACATTTGTCTCAAGAAATTCATTATCGCTGAAATCTATGAGGAACTTGATTGTTCTACATCAACACAAATGCTGCATTATGGTAGCTCACGATATGTAACATGCTATACACTTAGCACACACGTTCAAATTAGAGCGGACCACACTCACACTTTTGTGTCCGCACAGTCTATGCATTTAGCCGAAGAAGAATTTCATGAGGCAGAAAATCTGCCACCTTGCGCAGTTGCTTCATTTCCTTCTCAAAACCTCTCAAACAATTCATTTTCCGTCTTCGAGTTTGAAAGAAAGTTGGGGAAATAAAAGACAATGACTACCTCATCCAGCTGGGGGCCTCTGTGGATGTTATTTTTAGACTCGTGCTCAAACATGTAATCATGTGAAAAGTATCGGTGTAAGAAATCTTCCAGCGTGTGACTCGTCCTCATTATCTCGAGATCTCACGTTTGACTTTTCACGTCACACGTGAGTGTGGGAAATCATAAGAGAAAGCCAAATCCTCAAAGTAGCCATTTGAGCGGCAAAAATGAGTTCTCGCATAACCGTTTTAATTGCCCCGTTAACTCACGCCTGGACCCACGTACCAACAGTCTTAAAGTCTGCGCACGTGCCAAGAGCGGTTAGGTCTCCAATCATATCTGAGATTTGCCAAACACATGCCGCACAGGAGGTTGATGAGCGGAGTTCTTGTGAAAACAAGGCAGAAGACGAGTAGTATTTTACTGTCTTATATATTGTTCTGCTGTACTGTATTGTTGCTAACTATAACAGGATTTCATAAACTCAAATACTAGACATCCTTGTCCATAGTTTTTGAGTTTTTTAGGTGTTTGAGTTTGTGAGTACAATTTCATACAAGATGATAGCTGTAGACAGTATTTTAGCGAGTATGCGAGGTTTTCATGTACGTAGGTTCGAGGTGTGAGGTCCCACTGTTGTTCACAGGGGTCGAACCGTCGAACTTCCTTAATGTACAGCTTGTGAACAGTCGGTGTCAGATATGAAAGACGGTCAGTTTAGTTCCTGCCCAGTGTGATGAACGTTGATCTGTCTTGTTCACCGTCTCTTGTATTGTAGCCATTGCTGTCTCCCCATGATGCCATCTAGCACTGGACCAAACGTCCACTCAGGAAAATATCCTAGCGGTCAAAATGTCCGTTGGCAAGACATCCAACTACGGAACTAGGAGGTCAACCACATGGACTTAATAGAAAAAGCTCTTGGCATTACTCAGCCCGCCATTTTGTTACTGACGCTTGTAGAAACACTCACTGTTATGAGTTCTTAGGCACTCTCTACAATAAACAACTGTAGGGCCAGTTGATAGACAGACAGACAGACAGACAGACAGACAGACAGACAGACAGACAGACAGACAGACAGACAGACAGGCAGGCAGATAGATAGATAGATAGATAGAGAGAGAGAGAGAGAGAGAGAGAGAGAGAGAGAGAGTAAACTGGGAATAACGGCTCGAGTCATGACTATGGAAATAGGAGCAAGTGGTCTGATGAGCACTTCAGTTTATGACCTACTCAAGTTGCTCAGAGTACAAGGACGGGGGAGGTCACGTACTCTGAAGGATCAGACAGAGAGTGCGGGCTTGGCATGGATATGAACCAAACACACTGAACAGTGGAATATTGCACAATAGGTTTAACTACATCTAAACTGCAACTCTCACTATGTCTTCACGATGACAAGACACGAAGCAAGGAATTAAGAAACTGGAGGTTGCGGGTTCAAATCCTTCCTGAGGCGGAAAAAAAGAAAATCAACAGAAGAAAACATGGGAGTCATGACCCAAGTGTTCTTTACGCGCCTTTAGAGTGTTAGGAAGTCATAAGGACCGAAAGACTTCTCTGACAAATCATCTTCCTCTGAAGATTTTCTGTTGCCCCCCTCTCCGAAAAAGAGAGTTTCCTGTCTCTCTCTCTCTGTTCCCGTGGGTAAGTGAACGTAGTGCTGCAGGTGGTCTAAGTGTGGCTGCTTCTTCCAAAACGATGATAATCAGCTGGACTGACAGTGAAGGTGTATAGCTGGACACTTGATGCCCTCTACTACTCTCTAGTCTGATCCGACGTTCACATAGGGAGCAGACAGGCACACTATTTAAGATGGAAGGATACTACTACATAATCTAGATAGTAAATATTTTCCCGTGACTTAATGTGGAGGGGCTTCGACTGCTATTAATTTCTCCCTCTATAAGACTGGCACATTCAGATTTCAGGAGACCACAATTTGTTCGGTTCGCTCTCTTGGGAGTTACAGTCTAGACTGCGAGGTCTCTCTTCCCGGTTTGGAATTTTGGAAGTTTTTTTTTTTTCATCTTGGCCTCTCTCTGTCACCTAGAAGGCTGCGTTACCAGATTGTGAGATCTTTCTTCCCACATGTGATTTGCCAGTGTTTGCTTTATGGTGAGAATCTGGTCATGTCCACTCGACGGTTGGCCTGGTGTTGCCACACATAATGGAGGAGGATCTTACCAATTTTGGTCTGTAATTTTAGTCTCTGTGGACTTCAAGGAGTTTAAGGAAAGAGGGGGGGGGAGGAGGCTAATTTGTTGACGCCAGGCCGCCAGCTACTCGCTATTCACCAGAGCCATGAATATAGAAAACATGGAGCGCCGGACTGAAGACTGACCTCTTGTGAAGATGGTATTGGCTAGAGGGTTGACATGTGATCATACATCCGTGTCACAATATTCAGATGAGACCTGACTTAACAGTCTTTACTCTCCTGAGCAAAAAGAGTTTTCAGTGTTGTATTTATCTTACCAATGCTTAGCACGCTAAAAGGCTTGCTATGCTACATCAGTAAGCTTTACCATCATTATCATCAGCACCTCACAAATAACATTGGAAAATTGCACTAAAAGAAAGGACATGAAGTAAAGACTGCTCGACCTTGCTACTCTCTCATTCACTACATGAGTTCTTGTTTCATAGAAAGAAACTTACTGCAAAAAGGGTTTCTGGGGGTGAGCGAGTTGACTGTGGCGCTCACGCGACGATCTGAATGCACATGAACACATGAATGGTGTCATGGGAGGAGGACTCATCTTACTCTATTCATATTCCGTGCTCTATAGGTGGCCTCCCCTTTTCTCTACTTTTTGACTTTTCATGCACTGTGTTCTGTGAACCAAAGGGGGGTTGAACTGCCTCTCGGGTTAAGCTGAGTAAAAATCCTTCGAGTGAATGTAGACCCATTATCTTCAACAGCTTAGAACTGGCACGTAAGGACCAGGTGTAAGCCTACGCAAAATTTACCTAGCGCGATAAACACGTTGGGTGTCATATGTGCTTTTCATCTATTGTGTGGGTCTTGGCAAATTATCCTAATCAGTCAATGACACTTAGCTCGAGTACTCGAATTATTCACCAGTCTCCAAGCGTGTGCCATGAAGTAGTCCAACAATACTCTTTCTTGAAATGGTTTTTTCCAAGCGTTACCATTTTCTGGTTTTGATGTTGGAGAAAGTGTTAAGAACTTTGCTGGAGTTCGCTGAGGAGTGAAATGTGCAAAGAGATCTTGAACTGAGAGGGGGCATCTTGTCTTGAAATATCCGAGGTATGGAGAGCCTTTTCTTTGAGACCCTGGTGTTGTGGTTGGCAGAGACATGAATTGGTTGGTGGAGGAGGCGTGAAAAGTGAAAATGGTACCAGCAATAACAAAGAGGAACATAATTGATGAAGAGCAACTACTGGGGCAGGATGCGAAGAAAGAAGCACACTCTTGATGACTTCACTTGGAAAGAAATTTTGAAGAACGTCATTGAGACACTTTCACGTATGATGAAGAAGAGCGATGATAACGACTGTTTGGTCATGCCAGACCTTGCCACAAGCTTTCATACATCACAGACGAATATGTCGGTGTCAGTGGGGAAACTTCGCCTTGATGCTTTATTCTTTCATATGCCAATTCAGGAAGGCAGACACCAAAACCTAGGGCCAGAACGGTCACATGACTGAATAATGTGGCCGCATGTCTGACCGCCGGCCACATTGTTAGCCACACGTCCTCGATAAGAAAAACAGACATTTTAATTATGGTGTTTTCTCGGCATTTCAGGATTTTCCCCGTCGTCCAAAGTTGTAGCTGAGGATCGTTTGTTCCCAGGAACATGGCCGGGCCGTCGGCCGCACTTCGGGACTCTCGCCAGAAAAGAAAGGTGTTTCAGGAATGGCATATGGCGTGCAACAACATGGGACTGGGCTGCCAGAAGCCGGGGCCCTCACTAGGGGTAATGACGAGTTTGTTACGTCACGCCTTTCAATGCTAACGGCACCAATCATAATGGCGGACCACCCGACTGGAGGGGGGATGGGGA
>JAWQUT010000719.1:57125-62125 GCA_033807755.1 Ellobium chinense
GGGGGGTCTTCAAGCCTGATGTGGTAATCGCCTTTGTAATTGAATTTATAAAAATGCATATGTAAAATTAGCAGATTTAGACACCCTCCGCCCCCCTCATCCACCTCCTTTCCAAAGACTACCTATGGACACGCCTATGACGAGGCAGTTATATAATTACCGTACAGACTAAATTCAGTTTTACAGACTTTGCTATGAAACCCGTCCGACCATTACAATATGTTCGCAAATTTGGGGAGAGAAAGAAACAAGAAACGCGTTATAATAATCTGAATAGAGTATTATGGCCTTTGAGAACATCAAATCAAAGAAAGAAGAAAAGAACACCACATATTCTAGTAATGAGCCAGTGATTCCCTAGTGACTGTGTCACCAGCAGCCCCCATACCTGTAGAAGGTAGTGAATAAGATAATGAATTATTAAACGACCATCGTATAGTACCGTAGCTCGCTGTTACCACCTCCACAAACTAATTGTTGCTGGGTTCACTGAGCACATTCTGAGACCCCCTGGCTCGCTGTTCACAAACCTTTAGAATATGGAGTTACATTTGTCTTCAGTTTTTTTTTTTCCCCTCTAGTCTAACTGTTGTAGTAGTAGTTACATTTTGTTTCAAGTGTTTTTGCATGAGTAAAATTTCCGTTAGGGTTGCCAGGTTGACTATTTAAAGCCGAACATGACTATTATCTGGCAAGCTCTGACTGTTGTTGGCTTTGATTATCTATGACAGCTGGTCATACTCACTAGATATTAGCCTCTCTCAGTTTGAAATCTTTATATAATAATAATATACGTTAACCATTTTCTAGATCTAGGGCTTTATTATTTGAAGTTGTTGTTGTTATTGTTATTTGTGTTGCTGTTGTTGTTGTTGTTGTTGTTGCTGTTGTTGTTGTTGTTGTTGTTGTTGTTGCTGCTGTTGTTGTTGTTGTTGTTGTTATTGTTGTTGTTGTTGTTCATAACTTTGCTTTCTCGTGTCGTCCTAAGATTATACCCATGCTTTCTGTTAAAAATTTAAAAAAAACACAAAAACGTGTGTGCTCACACAGTAAATTCAAATTTGAAATCCCATGGAGCACATCATGACACTGAGTTTTGACCGATATCTGAAAGTTTATGTGTCGTGACACTCAGTTCTTATTCAGCAAAATGTGTCGCTTATTAACCTCGATACTTTCGATGCTTTTTTTTTTTTTGTCAAATACTTTCAATACTCTCGATACTTTCCAGTGCTTTAATGCATTTCGATACTTTTGATACTTCCAAAAATTTTGATACCCTCTGAAAATTTTGATAGCCTCAACGATTTCGATATTGAATTGAAATTTCTAGGTATCAAAATTACAATATTCAGACACGATATAATGCCTACCACCAAAGAGTATGAGTAGCCCCTTTTGTGAATATTTGAGGTTACCGGTTGTACAATCCTGGTGCACATTTTTTAAGATTTTACACAAAGACCCCATTTTGTTGGACACATATTTCTGGAGTGGCTGATATCATAAAACGATTTTGCGATGAGAAAAGGGAAAATTTCACAACTGACCGACATCCGTGTTCTTGAGGCAGAGGATTTCGTCATTATCTTTCCTTAAATACCTAATATACTTTACAGAACATACACAAAGTCACTGAGTCATTTACTGTGAAAATATTGATAAATTTATGTAGAGAGAGTAGAAGCATACTTCGACGTCAGAGAAAAAAAAAAGGTTTATCTGTGCATTTTCAAGGCAATGCAGTTCTAAATCTTTTTCCTCAATATAACCATCACTTTAGAATATATCGGGAGAATTCCTCATCAGTTAACGATCTGAAGAGAGATTAGTCAACTGATTTGTTTATGGGCTCAAAATTGAAATCTCTTAAGACACGATAGTAAGAAGTAAGCATTTTCATATTACATTTACAGTAAATGTGATTGAGTAGTCTTTGTACCATTTCACTTGACAAAGCCAATATATAATTATAGGAATGAAGCCTGTATATTTGTTTACAAAATATGAACAGTGTAGTCTCCATTTGACAAAGGTTACAATGTCTGATGGTGAATCAAAAAAGTTTCTGCCTCGCCGGAACACCAGTAACTTTTGTTAGGTGATTATGAGGGCTTTCATGTAAACTTTTTCTTTTGCAAATGATAGTATTCTAAACACAGGAAGGCTGTGCATTTCTACAATAAACTGCTCAAACTCACCCCTCTCAAATGACAGTTAATGAACCTGATCGCTGTGCATTCAGGTCTTTGACACATATTATTTTTTCTTCTTTTGGCTCTATTAACATTTTGTGTTATTCTACATATACCACTGTGATTTGGGGAATTTTCTTCCACGGAGGTTAAAGTACTTCCTTTGCCCGATCTTTTAACGGGAAGAAAAAGGGGGGTTGACGCCCAAAATTTTTCACAAATGTCGTTTGAAAAAGATCACCTCGAAATCTGATCTGGTCCCCAATTTTTCATTTGGCTGGTTTTGAACGCATGTGAATACATAGGCCTACACATTTTATATTTTTATCTAGGAGGCTCAAATTGCACCTGAAACTTTGAAATTGGATGCTTTAGTTAGATCACAGGTCATTTTACACGTTTCTACACCCTAACACTATCTGGCAGGACCCCAAACAAGGGGGATTTTATATATTAGCGGATTAATTGAGTTGTACACAATGAGTAATTTGCCCTTCTAATAGGTGTCACAAACCTTCAAACTTCTTCCTCATGCCACTGTTATGATTCCATCTGACTCTGCTTTCGACAACTGAAAAAAAAAAAAACTACATGGAAGAATTTCTTCTACAAATATAAAGGATACTCAGTTTCTGAACATGCATATATTAATATTCTCTGCCAAATTTAGAAGTCTCTCACTCGCAAAGAGAAAACTGTATGTATTGAGATTTGATGTAATGTCGTGAGGGACATTCTAGAAAACAGTGCTGTATACATTTTGCCAAATTCAAACGTTTTCTGGGCAGGGCCAGGAGCTAGATCTATTTGGTCCACTGTCTAGTACGTTCATAACCTCATGTAGAATTATCCTCTAAGTATCCACACACCATTCAGGTTTGACCCTTTTTTTTTTTTTTTAAATTTAGATCATTATCAGTCCTTGTCACACATCTTACACGTGTCAGATATACAGGAGTCTGGAATTTTCCGTTTTTCTTCATCGTTTTTAAGATTCAATTAAGCCACTGGAATCGAGCTGACCCATATAATTAATTTTCAGCAGTAACGTGAGGCTAACAGCTTTCAGATTTAGTTTTAAAAATAGTGTCCACGTTTTAATCTTCCAACCTGGTTTTGGTTTTTTGTTCGAGGGGTGGCAAGATTAGATCAGGTTCCACCGTTAATTTTGTGGTTGGGCTTGCTACGTCTCCCTACTTTACCAACACACGGCGCCGGCAGACAGACCTCCCCTTAAGCCGGAAATGAGGCCGACGCTGCCACGCGCTTGGTCTCAGATTAGCAAGATTTTAAAAGAGCTTGAATTTTCCCAGAAATGAAGTTTTTGAATAGAAAAATGATATTTCTTCAGAGAGAAAGCAGAAAAGGATGAACAGGGGCCTTTCAGGCGATACAAAGGGGGAATAATCTAACCGTCTACCGGAGGTAGAAATGTGACACTATGTGGCACTCATGCGTTTGTCTCTCCCTGTCACGGATGGACAAGGCGCGTGACGCTCACGCATGCGCGTCATAAACCTGTCCGGGAGCGTTCACCGCCGTTTCGCTGTCCTGCGTCTAACATGATGTGACAATAGGTAAGCTCACCCCTGCGTTCTCTCCCCTAGGGGTCGAAGGGAACTTTTTGGGGGGGATAAAATAAGTAAACAGGATTGACAGGGAGAGAGAACCGCAGGCGCCGACTCTGTGGAACTGAGCGAACGCTGGTGACAAACTATTTAATAGCCGCCCTTGACGAGATGAATGCAAGTTTTGAAGAGAATCTGAATCATATTATGTCCTACAAAGATGCGGGGTGAAGAGCATGGTGGACCTACTGTTGGCTCCCACAATGGATGGCGTTATGCTAGGAGCAAGGGAGACAATGCAGTAAAGATTCTTCCTCCAGTGTTCGCGTGTGGGGTAAAGCATGTCCGTCCCGGTGGGTCACGTGGCGCGGCAAGCTGGTCAATTTAGCAAATGGACACAGAGATAATTGGAGGGATTGTTTACCGCGCTGGGAAGGTAAACAAACGAGCGGTCGGAAGTGCACTTGTCTCCTGCACCTAAAGTGGTTTACAAACACATCAATGATACTATCAAACCAATTTGCCGAAACAAGCTGGAAGCGTGCGGCGCTGTTTTCAGACCGTCTTCCAGAGACAGCGATCAGTAGCACATGCACTTGGTGATGTATCTTTGACTGAGATGACCTTTGTGGTGGACACACGAGCATACAAGAGGCCTCGTGACTTGTGGGCATCCGGCGACACGTGACCTAATAGGGTTGAATCCTGGGATCGGAACTTTTAAAACAAAACCCGATCTCTGTGATCGTTAGATTTGAACTGTCAACCTTCCACCACCCCAGGCAGGTTGCCGGTGTCCCCTCTGACATTTGTGGTAATGAATATTTCCATAATGAGTTTGTGGGGAAGTGACAGCGGCTTGATGATATCGCTCACTCATGCACGTGTTTTGTAACGAACCCAGCAAGACCGGAGATGGTCAGAAATGGTGCACCAGTTTTCTGCACGTATCTTTCTTTTCGTTCAATTTTTCAGCCCACCCGGTTAGCCTATAGATTTATACGGGTTACATGCCACCTTAATTGATACATCCTGCGCATACAAAGGCAACATAAGTCCTTGTTCGACTTATGTGGCGGAAATGTCTCTGCCTGGAAATACTATTATCATTAAAGAATTTTGTCGGCTAAAATTTCCGATTCCGGAAAGAAATTGGAATTGGCAGTGGCAGTTACGCGCATATTCAACATCACATCAACACAAATAATCGGCTGGAAAAACAGAAGTGTTCGGGAGA
>JAWQUT010000719.1:64625-77174 GCA_033807755.1 Ellobium chinense
AAATATGAGGGTAAAAAAGCGGGTGGGTTTTAACTCTTTTAAGATCATTGGCCGTCTTCCAAGGTCTTTTTCTATATTTTGTAGCAGATGTGCCCAGCAGAGGTCAGGTTCTGGTCTCAGGAATCCAACTTGATGTGATTCTAAACATCCCCATCTCACTTCACCCAGATCCTGGGCTAACATTTTTGCTCAATATCCAACCTCAAGAATTGAAAGTGAAATGCGGGTAGGTTGCGAAATAACAAAATTATTGGCCAAGACTTGTCTTCTAGTGCAAAGGGCGACAACCATTTGCTTAAAAATAACAACAGCTGCACGCGTGAATGTGAATTTCTTGCTCCGCGAAGAGAAACGGTAGGAAGCATGAAGCACCCCATTGGCTTTCAGCGCGCAGTGATTTAATCGGCTCTTTAACCACCAGAAATGGATTCGTCTGTCGCCGCGTATCTTGAGATGCGGGCACCTAGACTAGGCCACAAAAGTTTAAGGGTGTTAACAGGCCTGGCGTCGACTTTGATCTTGGAGTGTCTGATCAGCAATATGAACTTTGAACACCATGATTGTGGCTGCGATTTACGATGCCGTTAGAGAAAAATGGGTTCCTGGAGCGATTCCTCACTTCCCACAAGAAAAACAACAATTTCCTTTAGGACAAAACTTGGCAGAGATCCCTAAAACCCATTTTAAAAAATTCCTTTGAAGCAAGCTGTTAATGTTGTCATAAGTCAAGCAGTGTGCGCTGATGAATATGTTCGTTCGAGCAAGTTTTATCTATATTAATAAAACGCTTTTGCCAAATTTGTGTCACAGATTTCGTGAGAACTACGTAACGTAAAAACATGCTGTTTGCACCTAAATTCGTAGAAAAATACACAAAAGGTAACTATACACATCAGTCCTCTTTATTTTTTTACCCTTTTTTAAAAAAAAGAATGTGTATAGCAACGAATTTCAATCTCCGATAGATCTTTTCAATCCGCCCGATTCGCCAATCGTCCAACTTTTTCACGGAGTCTAATGCATTCGTCTGTGATGCCTTTCGGCGCGCTAGGTATTCTTTCGCCGCTGGTGCGTTGCATGCCTGCCCATTTGTAAAATGGGGTGTTAGTCTTGTCTTAGATAAACAGCATAAAATAATTGAATAAACAGAAACCAGCAGGCAAACACAGCAAAACCGGTCTCAAAATATGCAGTTTCTTATAATGTGCAGATATCCTTGTTTCAGTTTTACGACATCGACGCCAGTAGAAAGTGCTAAACTTAGGATCGAAGAAGTGACCTTAAGTCATTTTCCTCTTCGATTCATGTCTACCCATTTTGGGTGATAATAGATGAAAGTTCTGATCTACTCGATACAAAAGGAAATAGTATCAAAAACTGCACTTCGAATTCCAATAATTTGGCAACAAAACTAAATATATCTGAAAAAAAAAAATATTGGAAGTGTATGGTAGCACAGAATAAGACCTATTACACCAGCACAATTTAATTATGTTGTTGTTTACCCAGTAGCAGTGTCTTCATGTCGTCGGCATTCATCTTTTGCCCATGTTTTTCTTTATTAATGCATGCGTGAAGAGAGACTGAGGGAGGGAGGGGGAGAGAGAGGGAGGGAGACAGACAGACAAACAGACAGACAGAAGAGTAAGGAAGTTTGAGCGAGTGAGCGAATGATGGTAGAATGATTTGGATGAGTGAGTGAGAGAAATTAATTGTTAAAAACATAAGTTTTATATTGATTGCTCATATATAAGTTCTTGTCTGAGTTCAGTAAACGCATTGCCGTTATTATTCTTGCTATAAGGAAACCTTACCAATTGTGACCTGACTTGATGGACTAGAGGCATCGTATTAGAAACAAATTACTCACCATGAAGTTTGTGCATGTGTTTCTATCCTGTTACACCTATTCTTCAAAAAGTCCACCGCATGAACATTATCAAGACAGAAAATTATCGTAACTCACAGACAATATGGCGTTTGTGAGTGCGTGGTTGTAAACTGCAACCAGACAATTATTACTCTGACCTTGTTTGCAAGCTTCATTGTCTGACTGACGAACAAGCTTTTAGTCTGCAATAGAGAGTTTAACAACCTATTGTCCAGGCCTGCACATCATGAAGGTTCCATTAAAACACAAAATCGCAATCTCTGTTTGAAGAAGACACCACAATCATAAAATCAGCGGATTTCATTCAACAACTTTTTTTCTTGAGTGAGCATCTGTCAAAAAGCTTGAACAATCTTGGCTTGCATGGGGTTTTAATTGCTCTGTATTGCTCTCTCCGGTGTATCCCTTCTCAGACGTAACACTCTAAATCTCTTCTTTCTGCCTTGATAATGTTCATGTTGGCCGCAAAAACCAACCGTTTTCAATAACAAAACCTAACGGCTTCCTTTGTTACACCTGAACGTTGCAATGTTTTCATGACAAATATCACGGCTTGCTAAGGGCTTCTCCTTATTATTTCCTTCTTTCATTCGCCGATCATTGAAAATAAATTATGGCTCCTCGGAGAGGATAACAGACAGGTTGAGTGATCGGTGAGAGGCCACGGCACCCTTAAACACACCAGTGCTTAAGGCACTGTTCCGTTTATGGTACCGCTATGAAAAATGTTATGTTGTAGTACTGTAAGAGTGAGTTGTCTTTTTTTTTTTTTTTTCGTTAGGATCTAATTTTTTAGAGAGTCGCGAGCTGAGCTTGACTCCTGAAAATTACTTCCCAGGAAAATACTTCCGCTCAGTTTGTTGTTGTTATTTTTTTCCAAGAGCTAAATATGAGAGAAAAGCAAACGCAGTTATTTCTTATTATGTGTTTCATTGTTCGAACATTATCGGTTATAGTATGGCTTTTCTATTAGTGCTAAGCAGAGTTGCTAGTTTGGCAAGAAATAAAGCATTTTTTTTTCAATCCTATTATTCAAGATTTCTGCACTCCTACACACCTGAGAAAACCCATTATGCAGGTACAGTGTATCTTCAAAATAATATCTTTAACGTTTCGCGGAAAGTAGATCCTTGCGGAAACAAAAAAAACCCCACCTCTACAATAACTCTTGAATCACAGCAGAAATTTCTCCGTCCTTCTTTTCTTTCTCTACTTTCTCAAAATAAAGGTCTTCCTCTTCCTCTTAGTAACTATTTCTTACTGTTCTTTTTACTTTTCATCACTGGATCGCTTTGTTTCTTCTGTGTCTTCTTCCTCTTCCTCTTCCTCTTCCCTCTCCTTGTTTCTTTTCTCAAGCGTTCTTTTTCCCCGTCTTCTTTTTTTAGTTCGCCTGACATACAGGGATACTTGTCTTACATTTTATCTTCTTATTCTTCCATCTCTGCTCTCTCCTCACTCCATGAGACTCTGGTGACACGCTCAATCACAATAGCATGGCATCCAAAAGTAACTCACTTCTTAAAATTTCCCTCTTGCGCTGAGATGTCTTTGTTGAAGTGAGTGACAAAACGTGTCCTTTAGCGCTCATTACATCTTCAACAAGAACGTTAACACGCCGTTCAAGATTTCCACCCAGCCATACCCCGGCTAAACACTTCAACAAATGCGCCAAATATGGGGGTGAGATTAAAGCCTCAAAAACCCGGACAGGTACATGTCTATAATCTCAGTTGGAAGAGATATTACCGGAGCCCCTTTAGACGGAGAAGTGATTTCTTAAGTTCAGTTTAAGGACATTGACACACCAGACAGATAGTACTTAAGAATAGCGGCAGTTCGCCCAGCGTTGTATCACTGGGTGACACAGAACTCGTTTCATTGTCTCCGGCGCGTGGCCGTCTTCTTCACTCCCAACGTCATAACAACTAATTAAACACTTGAGCACGGGCCATCATTTTCATAGGTTTAAAAAAACAACACAAAAAAACAGGCATTTACGGTGCTTTTATAACAGAAGAAACAAATACGACAAGTCAGGTGAATCGCCACTTTTCAACTACTGATAGCTGTGGTGATTTAAAACCAGGTAACCCAGATATTAGCGCAGGTGGTAAGTTTTTGACAGCTTATTGCGAAATCTACCCAAAATATTGGAAAATTCCATGGTAATATAAAAGCAAAGAATTACCTCCTTTCGAGAGCACAAAGTAAAACATCGTAACTCATTAAGATAATTGAGAGATGTACTACGTTGGTCTAGCATATAGTGAGACCCTGTATACGATACTCCCTCTTAAGATGCTTCATGGCTTAAGATCGTTTCAAAAACTGTGACCAACTCCATAGTGACCTAAATGGAAGTCATTAATGTCATGATAGTACTTTAATGGTAGTCGCCATAATCTCACTTTGTTTACAGCCAGGACAACAAGACTATTACAATGAGCAAAACACTAAAAGCCTCCCATAAAACTTCTCCTGTTTCAGCTGGTGACCAAAGTGTGGCAGAAAACTGTGCATTCATCTGAAACACGAGATTCTCTCAGTACCAGAGGCGGTTTGATGACAACTGGTGGAGCGTGACGGCTCACATAGTGTCATAATAAATGAGAGACTGGAAGTAGGTCACAGTTTGTCTGGGAGTGTCCGGGTGTATAGCAATATATTATTATTGTCATTATGGTCGGTATTTTATTTTTTTCTTTAAAAGAGGATTAGAGTCTGATTTGGGTCATTTCTAAAATACAGTCATAATTTGATATCGGGTTTCATTTATGTGAAAGACATTTTTGGTAGCTTGGTCGCGTGTCTTTTACAGTGTGATTGTGAATTAGGGCAGTGAATTAACCACTGGAGATACTCACAAATTCACAACTAATATGGGAATGGTGAAATCAATGTCTTAGAATTCAGTCAGGCTTTATGCAGAATTTTAGCTCTTCGAGGGCTGACATTTTTACCTCATGTTCTATACATGAATGTATATTATCATTTTTGTTAATATATACTATTTGTTCTGCCCACCGTTGCTTTTGAAGAAAGATGACAGCCCAATATGAAACACAGAAAGGAGAACTAGGTCACATACGAATTCGAGTGTCTTTAAATACTGGAAAAAAATGTCACTTCCTGCTTCACTCAGCAGAGTCTGTGTGCACGTGCTGCATCGCATGTGTCTGGATAATAATCTTAATTCTTTCCTCCCATGTTATCAAGATCTGTCCATGTCCATGTCATCGCGATAAATACCTATCAGTCACAACGTTTACATACAGCGATTTGTCACAATCTGTCGTTAATGCCTCGGTGTTTACAAATAACTCAGTCTCCAGGAATTACAAATGTTAATATCATTTTATTCAGAATTTTTATCTATTTCTAATGACATTGTCAAACTTCAAGTAGAAAATAAAACACATCTGATCTACAAAGAATTCTAAGAAAGCTCTTGTACTTAGGACCAATCAGAATATCGCAAGTTTTCTCATGATCCTAAGTAGTTGTGACTGACTGGAGTCGAATGTTATGTTAAATGAGGCAATTACAATATGTGACAAACACCAGATCAGACTTTTGATCTCTGTTCAGACTTCATCAGATCATCAATCACAGACCAGACCAAGGAGATCATTAGCGACAATCTGACGACAAGCCTACAAGAGACCGGGTGATTTCGTAACGTGGAAAACACGAAAACACCAAAGAAAGCCGCAAGAGATCACTGAAGAATGCTACAATCGAAACAAGGGATGTTAACAACGGTTCAAGGCGGACGACGAAACGTTTGTTACAAGCTATGCTTCAAGACATCAGCAGTATCTGGTAACCTACAAACCACGCATATTTCATGACGATGGGCAGGTGGAAGGAAGGAAGGAAGGAAGGAAGGAAGGAAGGAGAGAAGGACGAGGTCACGAACAAGATGCGAACATGGCGAGGTTTTGGACAGTGTCAAGATATGACGCTGGACAAAAATCCTTCATGCTTTTAGAACTTAGCTTCCTAGGTTGTGCTTTCACTTTCAGAATGTGCCATGTTGTAAACTCGAAATTCTGGGTGCAGCATTGCTATACTGAATATCTCGGCGTTTGAGACAACGATTCGCTTGATGTGGTTGTGTACACGATATTCGTGAAAATTATGTGTGGTTTCTTCGGACGTGTTTACACGACCAGGCACTTCGTCGATCATAGAAACACGTGACATTCTGTCTGTAGTGTGTCTGTCTGGTCTTTTTAACAGTCACTACTGTCATCTCGTTTCTTGTGTTCTTTTTGTCACTTTTCACCTTATAATGTATCTGCTCTTTTTTCCCGGCATCTTCACACTTTCATGTCGATGCGCGTGGCCTTAAATACAACAGATGTCACTCCTGTTTTTAAAGTTGTTGTTGGTGTTGTTGTAGTTGCCGATTGCATCTTCGCTGTCGATTTCTTTGTTATTGAGGTTGCCATTCATAATGCAGCTAGTTCCGTTTGCTGTTGTTGCTGCCTCTGAAGCTGTTATTGTTGCCGCTGCTGGTGGTGGTGCTGCTGATGCTACTGCTACGCTGCTGCTGTTGCTACTACTGCTGTCGTTTGCTGTCTTCGTCGTTGTTGTTGCAGTAGACCGGTGGTTCCATACCTGTTTTGACTTCATCACCATATGAGAACCCAAGCTGAAGCTCACAGCTTTGATTTGACTGTGATAATGCGACGTTTTATATTCGGTATATACAGTGTATATATATATATATATATATGTGAGTGTGTGTGTGTGTGTGTGTGTGTGTGTGTGTGTGTGTGTGTGTGTCTATGTGTGTGTTGCAGCTTAGAGACAGGGCGACCCACAAGTGGCCTGCGACTGTGGAAGGAGGTGCTGAAGATTAATACTACTCTCTGTGTATTCATTTGTTCAAAAAACGAAACGACAAAATAATTTTACATTTCCTGATCCTTTGGACAAAGCATTTGACACAGTCAGCCCGGAAGTCGCACATTATGGGGAGGGGTCAGCGGGCAGTTGACACGAGTCAGAAATCACAAGCCTTCCCTCGTCCTGGCACACGATCTAAGTGCAGCTCTTGGGCACCTCTGTGACAAATGGGCAACGATTTTCCGCTTTGGTGCCCCTTCCTTTTCATAAGAAATTGCCATTCATCATAATGGAGAGGAGTCTAAGATGAGTGGCGATCTGGGCAATCCATCAGAGTAGAGTCGCCACGCTCTGAGCTGACCCTTGACCACCATTTGATCAGTTCACAAAGTCACCGAGACTAAAAGCTGGAAGAATGTACCGTGGTGGCCCTGGTCTGTGAGAACTTGGCTTACCTGCTGTGAAATTCAGAGCATAATATACAGTATATGTAACTGTAAAATATTCCATTATCTTTTTGCACTTTTGGTGGGAGTCAGTAAATATAAATGAGCGCATGGACATATCGGTCTATAATTGAACCATTGTGTGAGCAATGTTGTCAAGGGATGAGAGGAAAAAACATAGATAATGACGTTGGTTTGCCCACCATTTTGTCAGAACAGAAACCATGTACGTAAGAGGACACGAGCATAAGGATCCAAGATGGAATCAATTCAATTCAGACAGTAAAACCCTGATTAGGCTTTCTGTTATCTGCTCAAAACTTGTGACATTCCTCTTTAAAACCTGCTAGACGTTTACAACCGTTAAACAAAGCAAAATTATCTCTCCGGTATTATAAAAGGTCGTTGAGGGCTCAAATCTTAATCGTAAGCGGCAGATCCCATCTGCAGTAGGAATGAATGCGAATCAATATCCAAATCAATATAATTATAAGGATTTGTGATGTTTTTTATTGTACGTGTATTTCATTCTAAAGACGAGTACGTGCTTTCAGATCGATGCCACAAACGAAAAATCAGCAGGTGAAACACAACTGAAGTGTTGCTGTGGGCGGGCATCGTCACTGCCTCTACTTTCTTTTTCTTCTTCTTCTTCTTGACTACGACCATCGCGCCAACTGTTCAAGATGTCGGCCAAGACCTGGAGAAAGGATGATAAAGCGAGCGATGATCACCAGTTCTAAAAATGCTAATTGTGTTGGCAAGCTACAAAAAGCCCGGATTTGTGCCGCCCCGCCCATGCACGGTCTTGAAGAAATAGAAAAACACTGGGGTTCCATTCGACCCCTGCGACTTAACCCTTTGACCCTTGTCACCTCTGCTTGACCACATCTTTTGTCCACCTGGTCGTGGACTGACCAGTCCATTGTCCGGTTTGACGCAACATGGAGGTTGTCCCAAGTCGGACTGGACGCACAGAGAATGCTGGCCCGTCAGAAGCAGCTCGGCACAGAACCTCCTCGTGAACCTTCCGCCGGACATTGTCAATAGTCGACTACTACTGCGCATGCGCAATGAGCCTCTGACACTTGAAGCGCTCAAGAAATCTCCGCCCTTCTGAAAGACCAGTAGTTGGAGTTTGAAATGATTCGCGAAATAAATTTGAAATCGGAGCTCAAATTAACTAGATTTACAGAGGAGAATCCCAAATTAATACTCGAAGCGAACAATGTGGCTTAAAATAACATTGGTGGGCACTGGGGGAAACGGCGTGCCTAGGGACGTCGGACTGTGGTGGAATTCTGGCGTGAATGAAACTCTAAAGATTGGGTCACGTGGACGCACGTGCCGGTGACGCCTTTGTCTCGCGGGATTTGGCGTGGTTTAGCATGTCGTGGACAGATGGTCTAAAACTACGGCTTTGCATTTCTATACATCCATGATGTAGTTGGTGATTACAGTATGGTTGACTTCACAACAGAATCATCCTACTGAGTTTTGAAGAGTTACTTTTGTTTACAGTCTTTTCTTTTGAAATTTCGTTTGAATTGTTGAAAGCTCGAATAATGTCGGATGTCCTTAAATCCTTAAATGATACGCCCATCTTTACAATCTTTTTTTTTGTTTAGGAGGTAGGCTCTTATGGTTCATAATTTTTAAAAGGTGCTCGTTTTTCTTAGTTATGAAAATTTGTTGTCACATACTATAGTGCAGTCCTGCAGATTTGCAGTCCCGCTAGATTGCAACCCCAAAACAACATAGAGAATGTTGCTATAAAATAAAGGGAGAGAATACGCACCGCTGTACACTTTCAAGTTGTATATATCTATGTATTTATTAGAAATGCAGTTGATCTAAAATAGTAATTAAGCTATCGGCGATTAAACGAAACAACAAATTATATTGATTCTTCCATGTGGCACTTTTACCTACAAGTTTAGTCAAGGGGCCTGTAAATCTATTCTTCTATTCATGCCGTAAATTAGAAAATAACAGGAGAATTTGAGAATCACGGTTTAAATAAATCCAAAGTTAATGGAACAACGGAGCGAAGTAAGGAAGACCTGAAAAACAACTGAATTTGTGCGAGAAATGAACTTCTCTTATTGGTTAAATTCTTTGACGGAATAATAAATCTATGTACCAGTTTTGTGAACCACAGTTTAGTTTATCTATTTGTTAGATTGCTACTGTTTCAGAGAACGACGGTTGTATATGCTACTTTTTCAGAGAACGGCGGTTGTATATGCTACTTTTTCAGGGAACGACGGTTGTATATTTCAAAACGTTCCAGTGTAGTTATACTGAAACGTTTCTATATTTCAAAAAACATGTATGTATTCAGTTATGTGCATGACATCAAACTGTCACATGAACACGTAGAAAAATAAAATGAGGTATTTTCAGACGGATCAGTTAAACCACGTGATCTAGGGATTGCTAGGCTATTTTGATAAATGACGAGTAATCATACATAAGCAGAACATGTAAACAAACCAACGTGTGAGCAAGATTTCCTAGGTCACGTGATGGAAGTGAAAATACCTAATTGATTGACAGGGTGAACAGTCAAAAACAAAACATGTGATTTACGACTGAATCTTTAGGAGCGAGAATGGCTTAGAGGTTATTGTGGTCAAACGAAAGTTTCACAACGTGCAAACGCTTGGATGAACTTTTTTCACAGTGAGAAAGAAAGAGAGAGAGAGAGAAGGAGAGAGAAAGAGAGAGAGAGAAAGAGTGAGAGAGGGGCTCGGGATCGGCTGTCCTGTTTATGCCCACACTTCTTTTCATCCACAGTCTCATTAGTCTCGTCATCCATTCTCATGAAAACGGCTGGAGAAAGGCAGGCGATAATAAAGACAAGAAAGAAAAGAAGAGCTACTGTAAGGCAGATCTAGTTCAGTTTGGCTCACAACGAGGGCCAAAAATGGGGAAAGTTGGCGACTCACGCCACCATTAAAAGATGACAAGCCAAACAATAGGAAAACAAGACACCAAACAAGAGGACAGGCTGGTGGGGGAACTCCACAAACACTCTGGGTGTGAGGTATGAAAGTGAGGGAATCCCAAACGATTCAGGCCTCGTTTTCACGGCAAACAAACTTGTAAACACTCTAAATTAAGCTGCTTTCACACACCGAAATTGAAACCCGAGCCAGATTTTGGACTGCAGGCCACGGGTTGTAAAGATGCTGTCAGGAAATCTTTCTAGCAGAGCAAACATAACCGGCTGGGCTGAGCCCAAGTACACATACAGCATACACACTCACACACACTCACAAAACGTTCTCTCGCCTGCCTGATTTGGATTTGATAACGCCAGGGAAAAAAAGGAAGTGAAAGAAAGTTATATTCAGCTATAAACGATCAACTTTGCATCAATCACAGGCAAAATTATTACCACAGTTGGCAACTTTCTAACTCTGTAAACCGACATGAGGACACACGTCAACTTATTTCTAGTAGCGTTGAAATTGTCAGTCTGAGTAACACAAAAGTGCTGTAGTATAAATGAGTTCAGATCTCCATTGTTTAAATTTATACTTTTTGGTCTCTCTGCACCTTCTTTTTTTTTCCTATTCCAAGTTTTATCGTTTCCCTCACTATGAATTGATGAGGAAGAGTGGAAACGAAGCGAGCGCCATCCCATGTCCAGTCTGAATCTACTTTCTCTATCAAATTGAATGAACACTCGTTGACGTTCTCAGTTTAGTTCAGATTACGCTCACCCACTCTTCTCTCTCTCTCTCTCTCTCTCTCTCTCTCTCTCTCTCTCTCTTTCTCTCTCTCTTTCTCTCTCTCTCTCTCTTTCTATCCGTCTTCCCTTCTCCCTCCTCACTCTAATCAGCTGAATTCCTCTCCCCTCATGGCGTCTGGGGTTGATATTCACCGTCAGTCATCTTTTATTCCTTTTCATTTTTACACGGTAACTTACTTTTTTTTTGTACATACCAACAACTCATTTCTTTTAAATCCGAACTATCTGTATCGTGGCCGGTAAATATATTATTTATCATTACTATTTTATGTATGTACAGAAAAAGATCAAGTGCAATCAAGAATTCTAATTGAGTTCAGGTATATTTACACATTTCTCTTTGGATATATTTTTCCTACTGTGTCAAATCAAATGTGAATAATGCAAAAAAAAATATGAAACCTGGCGGAAGGATTCTGTCCATTTCTCGCCACCTTTCTTTGAAAAAGAAGATGCGAAAAAAAAAAAAATCTCATGTCATCAGATGGCTGTCAAGGGAAAGGGATGGATTTCAACTTTCTGTCCTCCGCTAAGGTTAAAACATGGACATCCAGTGCCGCCTCCCTCCTCCCTCCCTTCCAACCCCAACTTTCCTCTTTTCCCTGGTCGGAGGTCAGAGTTCACCCCGAGGTAATCCGCAGGTAATCCATGCACCCTTGTAATCGCTCGTGCTCGGATTTCCTCGCTCTTGTAATGAGCTCAATAAAAATGGTCTTCAAAGTGCACCGCTTATCGCCCTTAGCGGACAGGCCAGAGATGCGAATTGACGAATCTACGATTACGCCCGATGAACCGAACTGATAAACTAACGCCTCTTGTCATTGGCTGGGCGCCCCGGGTGATAAAATAACGCGTCCCGTCACTGGTCTAAATCCGGGGGTAGATAGTGATCAGAAGCTCTGTCACACAAGACGGTAATTGACATGTTCCTTTGACCAAATGACGATCATTTGTCTGCCATTTGATTACAGACCTGGAGACAGAACTCTGAAATGGAGACTAAATGCCGCACAGAGCTCAGAAAATAAATTTCTAACTTTGCTTTGTCCCTGAAGCCACTCTCGATCAAGAATTTGGTGTTGTTGTTGTTGTTTTTGCTGCTGTTGCTGCTGCTGCTGCTGCTGTTGATGTTGTTGTTGTTGTAAGTTAAGTTTAGATTAAAGAAAATGATCTCGCTAAAAATACAAAAATATCTTGCCCATGGGTATACTTTGATAACACGAGTTACATTCATTCATGGCGTTTGACATTTTTCAATGTTCATAGTTTGCGTTGGAATCGAAATACGATACCACACTGCAATTTCTGATCTTGAATATTCTTTTCGGTCCTGAGAATTGCATTAGACTCTCTCCTCTGTCAGTTAATACGCAGTTTGTCCGCTGTCTTAATTGGAAAGAGTGTAGTATTTCACCCAGCAAGTTGGAAACCCCTCCCTGCATCACTGCCTGCGCCATTTCACTACAACTGTGCCCACTACACGTTCCTGTTGTCTCCTGTCTTTTGTGAACTTGTGTTTTGTTTGGCCCCTGGACAAACCACGGTCCTGATTTTGAACTCGTCCCCTTCACTAGCTGCAGCTACACCCCCCCTCCCTC
>JAWQUT010000719.1:77292-99986 GCA_033807755.1 Ellobium chinense
CACAAAACTGTGACTTTCCCCAACTATGCCTCTTCCTTCCTTGACCACTTGCAATGTCCTCCCCCTTTTCTCTCCTATTCTCTCCTAGGCCAGGGGAGTGGGTTTTTTTTTCTTCTGATTTTAGTCTGAACATGGTCCGGTCCTCTGAAGCTCATTTTGGCTGTTGCTGTCTCAGTTTCTTTACAGTTGTATTGTTTGGTTGAAGTGCAGGTTGTCCAGTGAAGTAGAGGCTACACTGGAGGACAAGACAGGGATAGGATGCCCTGGGCAACAGTGGTCACTGCAGTGGTCATGTAAGCCATCTTTCAGTCGCTGCCCACAGAACCATTACGAGTGCGACTCTAATCTTCTCTGTGCAAGAAAAAAAATTTAAAAAGACAGAACCAGCGATCACTCCATTACTAATTTGACTAGATGACTTGAAATAATGATAATGTGTGTGTGTGTGGGAGTGATGATGATGTAATGTATGTCTGCAAGTAAGACTGGGAATAAACACAATTGAATTGAATTGAATTGAATTGAATTGATAAAATGGCAGACATATTTTTTTAACTTAATGCATGCATTAAGTAAGGAGCACAGAATGCTTATGAATACGAATAGTGATCGCCACTATATTAAGTGACATGATATTTCCTTTTCACATGCAGCAGAAGGAGATTTCTGCCGTTCGTAAAGTGGAAAGAAAATATGGGTTCTCTTTTTTTTTTTTCATGAAACACGGAAATATACGTAATGCACGTATTAAGCAGGATAATTACTATAGCTGTGCTGGTATTCCATGATAAAGTGAGTTCTAATAATACATAAATATATAACTTTCTTTTTGTCCTGAATGTTTCTCAAAAGCAGTGTGGTATGTATGCCCTTTACAGCAACAAGAATATGTTACTGGTATAAAGAAGAAAGCCAGACGCTAATACTTAATACAAGCATGATGCAGTGTAAATACTAATGAAGGTGTCTTACTTAGAAGTTTTCATGCCAAAGTATATTATCTGCTATATATGAAGAGAATTCCATGCTACTCTCACTGCAAGAGATCGTTACATACGATGTACAAGCTTAAACCGATTTAGATAGGAGCAATACAACTTTAGAAAGATAAAAGCATCTAACCCACCTTCTCCCTGTGATTAATTAAAAGTTATATACATTATCTACTAAACTTTTTGTCTGTCCAAGTTTGTTCTGGTTTCCATTGAATCCGTTGTCTATCTGGGCAGCCACTGGTTTCTTTTTTAATATTTAAATGATCTGTGATTCTATTATTCCATGAAAGTATGTCTGCGGTGTTACATCTAGAATATCAAAGTACTTTATTTTTAATGTGATCTTCGCAACACAGATTTACGGTGTTCGCTATGTGACCCAGACTACCTAAACCAAAGATGTCTTACAGTAATAGTGTCCGAGGGTGAAGGAGCGAAGGAGAAAGGGCCGAGGGAAACAGGTCTCAGTCCGTCTCTGAGGACACGGAACGGTCATTGTCAAAGATGTGACCTGGCACAAACGTAAAATTAAACTGACCTCCACTCAAAGACATTGAGAACGCGATCCTGTATTTAATCAAGAATCAAAAATCGGAGTGGACAGCCCGGGGTGTTAGCTGCCTCATGGGCTGCACCTGCTTCGAGTTTCTATTATTTCCTGCCCTGAATGGATGCGGATGTTGAAGAACCCTGGAGAAGAATAGGCGAAGACAAGAGGATGGAGAGAGAGGGGGTAGGGAGAAAATGTAAAAGGGCTACTCTGTGGAGACAGGGTTGGCTTGAAGAGGTTGCAGGATGTCAGAGTGACCGATGTCCATCTCAGCTGGACTTCCTGACGCCGAGAGGACACACACGCCTGGGCTTTGGACATCATGGACATCTTAAGAAGACCTGGGGTGGGGAGCGGAGAGGGTAGACTATGGTAAGATATAATGAATGGCTGAAACCAAGCCATGTAGTGGAATTGGTGGGAGGTTGTGAATATAAAGTAACTGGCATGATTAAAATTCGGTAGTGTCACTCTTTGAACTGGGACGTTTGATTGATACTTTCTAAGGCCTTGGATCCTTCCGTCTAGTTTAGGTGAAACCATTCTCTTGGTATGTTTACTAGTACTTATTGCCAACAGCCATCGTTACAGTCCTAATTTTTCGCTGACCGTTCCTACTGACCAGTAACAGAGATAAGCATTTGAATTGCAGAAATGAATTAAATTACTTTTACTGGATAAAGAAAACTAAACTTCTATGCTATGCCCCCTTTCCTATCCTCACCCCTCCCCTTGTCAGAATCAAGATTAGCTCATTTGCAAGCCCTATCTCTTTCCAATCTCTGCTCCTAAAAATGTGCTGCTTAGAATTACCCAGTGTTTTGTCACAAAAATGACAAATGCATTACGGCAGACCACAGCTAAGTTCAATTGTCTCTAGTAAGTCCAGCCAAGATGACTTAGATATCAAAGCGCATGTGTGACCACAATGATATCGAAGACATCTCATCATCACCTGCTTCTACGACTTCAGCCAATCACCAGGTTAACGTTGAATGTGATAAACACTGATATTACACAATTCGCCTCTGAAAGCAATAAGTATAGAGTATACTAGTATACCAGAGTATTAGTGTAATAATTCACCACGGATGCTTTTCATTATGGGCAAAAAATCTTTGTTTCTTTGACCGCTATGCACGTATCCTGTGAAAAGTAAACATGATTTCTTGAATTTTTACCAAAAAACAATCTTGCTATCCTGACATAATTGTAAGCACAGGACCAGCTAAACACTGTCGCAGTAATAAATATGATATCTTTTGTGGAAACACCAAAGGTTTGGTATGCCTTACTATGAGCCCTAATTTCATTGACAAAAATGCCGCTTAAGCGACATCAACGACAGATCAGAAGAAAGTCACCATCCTGAGGTAACTCGCTGTCATATATTCGGAAATCATGCAACACGTGACTGTGTCTCTTCTGAAGTGTTGCTGGAAATTAAGAAATAAAAAATGTTTGAAGAATACTTTACTTAAAATCTATGATCTGAAATAATATCGTCTTTGTATGGTATCAGCAGTGAAATGTCATTGGCACATAACATGCTGAAGAAATATCCAATGATATTAAATATTGTAGTCTACTATCCAAACTAGATATGACTCTATCAAGTCTGCAGAGTCGCGCAAGAAACTCTTCAGAATTTTATTGAGCCGTTATATAGTTGACCTCTGAGTGTGATTGCCTGTGATCTTGTCTGGAATTGCCTTAGAAGGCAGATCAAGAGAAACGTTTAGAGTTGAAATCTATTTACCAAGCTACTGGAGGAGACAATATTTTCATTATGAGTCACAAGACAATCATAATCATTTTATATCACACAAGACTAACAGCCCATTTTACAAATGGGCAGGCAGGCAATGCACCAGCGGCGAAAGAATACCTAGCGCACCGAAAGGCATCATAGACGAATGCATTCGACTCCGTGAAAAAGTTGGACGATTGGTGAATTGGGTGGATTAAAAAGATCTATCGGAGACTGTATTTCGTTGCTATACACATTCTTTTTTTTTTTAAAGGGTAAAAAAGATAAAGAGGACTGATTTAGGTGAAAACCGCATGTTTTTACGTTACGTAGTTCTCAAGAAATCTGTGACACAAATTTGGCTGAAACGTTTTATTAATATAGATTATTTCCAGCACTGTGGCAAGCAGCAAATGAATGTCGACCACAAAGTCCCACCTCTGACTGCTGCCGTTGTTAAGAATCAAAGTTGAGCATAGTCCTTATTTCATCACCGATTTAAACACTAACTCAGGACAGCACTGATTTAACTTGTCAGGGCGAAATCTGAGTTAATCTGTTGCGTCAATTCTGAGGTCAAATCGTTAAAAAAGTGTAAGTTAATATACCTTGACTTAACGCACTTTGTGTTTAGAAGGAAAAACCTTTGCTTTTCGTTCTCTCGCATGCGAGGTTACTCATAGCGATTGTTCTTCCTGCCTTGCTATGAAGAAAACAATGCAAGGAAACATTAACGCGTTAAATTTCCATACTTTTTAATTGCATTTTTTTGGGGGGTCTGGTAAGGCCTATATAGCTGACCGAGTGCTGTAGGTCATGGTGCCCCTGTCTGTGACTGTCACACTTGGTAAGAGCAGACAAGAGAAAACTCCAAGAAAAGGAAGGAGCTGAGAAAGCAGACTTTGAGACAAACGAGCTGCTAAAAGGTGTGGGCGGCTGCCAGCGTGTAAATACTATTTAGTGCTGACTGGGGGGGTTCCTTTTTCACACCCTGCCTTGCACCCCTGACAAAAGCAGCTCTTTAAAGTGCTTAGATATCTTTCATTCAAGTCTTCAGCTAGTTGACCTTACTTCCTCTACGCACAATGCCGGTGGGTGACACGCTTCTTCCTTCTCGCTCTGTCCTCACAATGAACTATAACGTGCACTGTGACCCCGTGAGAACGGGGGAAATCCTCAATTCATCCATTCATTCATTCATTCATTGGTATCCAAGTTCTCATTTCGTACTATCCCATTCATATATTTTGCTGCAGTCTGACCCGCTAACTTGCAGCACTTGACCAGTTTCCGGTAGTTTTTACTACAAAGCGGGTCATGGCTGTAGCCAGTCTGTCTCGTGACCTGAATAATTGATATGTTGATGATATCCCAGTTTTTAAGCTATCCTATGCAAGTAAATCCTTACACATAAGTACAACTACAATCTACCGCTTGTCAGGAGTTGGTTCTAGGAGGGAGAACGGTCATCTGTCGTGCCCAATCTAAGCCTAAAATATATCATTATAATAACACTACTGCGCAGCAGCTCCTGCAGTTTTATTCTTTCGTATTCCGCCATGTTGCTGCTCTTTTGAATTGATTGGAGAGTGACCGGAAGTCGCCTCTGTCCCAAGCAACGCATATTGTTGACATAGGTGTCGTATTTCCACGTCTCCCCCAAAAAAGTATTCAGCATGATGACCGATCCTTCCATCTTTGGTTAGTAGAAAAGATGAATGGACCAGGCAGAGCTTAGCTCTACGAAATAATTATGAGTGAGGGGCAAGGTCGTTCATCAAAGGAAATTATTGTTCTTGGGAACATAATGGCGGGTCATAGCGGATTTCCATTCATTTTCATTTTTATGCATAAAATTGTAAGGAGCAGCATGAATATCGGCGCCTATACGGGTAATTATAATGATCCTAGTTGTCAGAGTATTAACTTTGATATCAATAGACATGTCAATTTGCTTGTCCGAGTTGTGTCCCTAATCCATCACTGGGTTAGATTTAATGTGAAAATGGGCTTTCCATTTCTAAAAGAAAAAATAAAATTGCAACGTCATCTGTTTTTATTTCTTTAGTGCAAAAAATGCGCAATCCGTGTTAATTTGGCTGTTAAGGGAAGCCTATTTCCAACACTGGGGTTGAACTTAAAACCAGAATGAACCCAAACAATACACATTGTGTACGGTTTGAAATTCATCACCAGCCTGGATTTAACAAATCAAAATGGACTTAAAACTTGGCATTGTACATAACAATGTGGCTGGCAAATGGTCTGGGTTTTGTATGGATTTAGCATTAGAGTGAACATTAGGAATGAAGCTGGAAAATAGACGTAAAAGGCGGAGATCTCTGCTGCTCATCGTGTTACCAGCACATCTTCATGGAGCGAGAAGACATTTTACCTCAGCGGCGGAGCAGCTGGTGGGATTTCCTTTGTGCAAACATGGGGTTAAATACCACGAAATCAAGAAACAAGGCGCTTGGGGATACAAATCTACGTTTAAAGATTCACGCCACGGAACAACACTCGAGAGAGCATTTACAGAGACCAGGTCGCTGAGAAATTTGTATTGACAATGGCACTGGTTTGAGAAACATAACCTGCGGCTTTTAAAGAATTATTTTCTTCAACAGATCTAGGTGGAAACATAATATTGTACATGTTAGGCATTTTCCCTCGTTCACTTGATATCCTTGATTTTGACGACGCCACGAATGCTTACAAACACAATATTTTTAGCACTTTCTTGACAGCTACCCGGTGACCAAACTGGAATAATTATAATATCATTTTGGGCGTTACGCATACATTAGAACATAACTGATGAAAGTTGAATTAGCATGTACTTGGCATTAGCCGATCTACATTCTTCGACAAATTCGATAATAAGGAAACATAAAACCAGTTTCTTAAAAATGCGTTTAAGATTATGACCTCGCGATTTCCTTAAGATCTGCGTGTTCTTCAGCAATCAAATTCACTTTCATTTACAAGAGTTACTTTTATGCAAATTCATTACAATGGTAAGGCATCATCTTATTTTATAGGTGTCTTAAGAGGGAAATAATTTCCCACTTTGAACTATCAGTAAACATATTTTTTTTTCTTGTAATTCTCCAATAAAGTGTTAAAGAAAATCTACCGGTCGTCTTCTCGGTTGACCCACATCCTCACTGTCGCTGCTGACGGAGTATTCATGGTGGTATTGCCTATCGCTTTCAAAGCTGGTCCGCTCAAAGGGCGACTGTCAACTCACGACAAAGACAGTAATTGATTTCCGGCTCTTCGTGCACGTGCCGTTTGTGTGAGCGGCTACGGAACAATAGCTATCCCAGCCCCGCACACGAACCAACAGACTTGCGGCCACGGTTTGTAAACTTTCCAGCTCAAAAGAGTTCCTATTTCCCTGTTTAGATGTAAAACGCCGAGGGCTTTTCTACACCCGGGATAACGAGGGCGGAATAGGATAGAAAAACACTTGTCTTATGATGAAATGGCTTGATCACGTCATTAACTTGCAATGTAGTGGATTATTGCCAACAAAAACTCTTTTCGTCTTTGATGTCTGTCTGGTAATAGATTGCCACTCACCAAAAAAATAGACGAGCTCTTTTCCTCAGTAATTTCCGTATTCTGTTTGCCTCTGTCCTCAACCTTACAAGCTGAGGTCTCAATCTAGTGTGCATCCTAAATTACGAAGAAAAACAAAAAACAACAACAACAGTGCCCCATCTAAGCCGTGAGTAGATCTGGTCCCGTGTTATTCAATCCTGGAACTTTGTCTTTCCTAAGCAGCTGATCCATCAAGGAAAAAAATGTTAACAAGGAACAGGATTCACGCATTTCAGCAACTTGATCCCTCTGGTCTGATTGACAAATTACATGCTTGGAGAAGCTTATTGCGTAATGGGTGGGGGTTGCGGGTTATTTCGGTGTGAGACTCGATACTTCTGGGACGATTGTGCAAAAACACGACTTAAAAGATGACAGAGACTATGATCTGGGCACGTGTCATGCTCTATAACCCCTCTCTTCTTCCATATCCTTCTCTTCTTTCATATCCTTCTCTTCTTCCATATCCTTCTCTTCTTCCATATCCCTCTTTTCTTCCATACCCATCTTTAAGAAAAAAAAAATCTGTTCATGCAAATAATCTTTATTATTGATGTCTTTCTGGATGTTCTGAATTCTGTTATCTCTTTCCATCTCTGTGGCTTGTAGTCTGTGAGGTAAAGATCTCTGTCAGCTTTTCTCTCTCACTTACCCCTCCTCCCCCATCGCCTTTGCACACTCAGAGTACAAATTTTAACACTAGTCTCTCACAGCCTAAAACATAATATATATATATACAAGACAAACACCCTATTTTACAAATGGGCAGGCAGGCAACGCACCAGCGGTGAAAGAATACCCAACGCACCGAAAGGCGTCATAGACGAATGCATTAGACTCCGTGAAAAAGTTGGACGATTGGCGAATCGGGCGGATTGAAAAGATCTATCGGAGATTGTATTTCGTTGCTATACACATTCTTTTTTTTAAAAAGGGTAAAAGAAATAAAGAGGACTGATGTGTATAGTCACTTTTTGTGTAGTTTTCTACGAATTTAGATGAAAACCGCATGTTTTTATGTTACGTAGTTCTCAAGAAATCTGTGACACAAATTTGGCTGAAGCGTTTTATTAATATAGATGAACGTTATTAGAAAGTATCCAGGATTTCTGTGTTGACCATTCACTAACAGTAAACAGTCAATATCTTACTTCTCCTCGTCCCAACACCGTCTTATTGTCATAATCATCACTATTACCACCACCACCACCACCACCACCACCACCATCAAAGGTATGAGTCTGAGTGAAAAAAAAACCTGAAAGTGCCAGTTATAATTTAACAATTATCCAGCTCCATGGATCACTAGTTGTTTTTTTTGTTTGTGTGTGTGTGTGTGTGTGTGTGTGTGTGTGTGTGTGTGTGTGTGAAGACAGAGACAAGAGAGTCATAGTAAGAAGAAGTGAGAGTGATGATGCATGGAAGACACAGTCACTTGCTGTTGAGAAAATAAATGATGAGAAAGGGAAATGATTGGTGCATTTACTATTCTACGTATATTGGTTCTTTCTTTCTTTCTTTCTTTCTTTCTTTCTTTCTTTCTTTCTTTCTTTCTTTCTTTCCTTCTTTCTTTCTTTCTTTCAGTCTTTCTTTCTTTCTTTCTTTCCTTCTTCATTCTTTCATTTCTTTCTTTCTTTCTTTTTCCTCATTTCCTTCCCTCCGTCCTCACTCTCTATGATTACCTGTAGTTTATGTATTGAATCATATGTCATTGACCATATCGCTAATAGAGACTTTGTGAAAACTGCTTATAAATAAAAACAGTATCTAATAGGATCATAATCTGGGAGTTCATGCTGTTAGCAGTGACTTTGGTTATAAAAACACGGTGTTCTGAGAGCCGAAAAAATGATTAGCCTACTATTCAGAGGAGGAAGAGATTAAACATTCGTAGCTAATCCGGGTCAATTGTGCATAAAATCATGGCATTCAAAAGGAACCCATCATTGCACATCACCACAGAAAAACCATAAACCATTTTTCTACCCAGTACTAAAATTTTATTTGCCTCCGCTGACACAGATTTCTACTTTTTATGATTTCATACTCAGCTTAAAAAGGGGGGGNGGGGGGGACTATCTAAAGAAAACCAAACCAACGAATTATGTTAGACAAAAATCGACTTTCTCCTAACCTCGTTCAGACTCAGCAATAACAAACATTGCCTTTAAACACTTTCCTCATTCGCATGTGGGTGGATCGTGCCCACTTAATTGAGAAAGAATTCAAATCAAGCTTCACAGTGAGCATTTTTCAGGCTTTCAGCTGCAGGGTGCAGCAATGTTATTTCACTGCGCTTCGCAGAGCAATACAGAAACAAATCCACAACAAAGAACAATGAGGGAGCGGGGGAGGAGGGGGCGTTTCCATAACAATACAACAGTCGGTTTTTTATTGTAACCGGAGTTCAATGGAAAAGTCTTCGCATTGTCAGGCCAGTGATAAACCATCAGTTTTAGTCTCTTGATTAAAGGTAATTAGTGTTCCACGACCCGCTAGGCCTGGCTGATCACTGGTAGCCACGTCATACCTCTGGAAATTAATGACTTTGATTTTTTCAAAGAAAAAAAAAAGAGAGAGAGGGAGAGAGGTGGTTGACTGTCAAAAGAGTACTTGCATACGAAATGACTGATGAGCTTTTTTTGGGGGGAGGGGGGGCTGGGGGGTGTAACCCTGGCTGTTTGAGATAGGACGCGAAAGGAAGAATATGCGACGGACAAGACAATGAGAATGAATAGTTGTTGTTGTGCGGTGTTGCAGGAATTTAAATGTTACTAAATGACATTCTACTAAATGTAGCGTTGGTCCCGCATCATAGTGTTTGGTTTCCCAACTGTGCGATGCTAGTGAACCGGTATGAATTAGCCACAATGCTGGTGTGTGTCGTAACAATGTTTGGAACCAAATTTGGGGAAGACGACAAAAGGAACGTCAGCGTGACATTGCAATGGTCCTGAATTATACTAATCGTGTTCTACTAAACGTGGCGTTGGTCTGGTACCATAGTATTTAGTTTTTCAGATAACTGACGCAAATGAACCGACATGAATCTGTCATATAACGCTATCAGGATCTTAACGATGTTTTTAACCAAATATCGGGACGCGAACAAAAAGATTGAATATGTAGCGTTTTGCACGGGGTTTAAATGATACTAATGGAGTTTTACTAAACGTGCCACTGGTTTGGGACCATAGCATTTGGTTTTCCAGATATAGCGTCATGCATGGGCCATAAAATCAGCATGACTTACAGCACTCGCGATGATGCTAACCATAATTTGCATGTGCACATAATACTGTCACTGCTGAACCTGATTCAAGCGACGTTGTACATTGAATACTAACATTTGCTGACACACTTAAAGGAATTCACTGAAATTAATGTGCATTGTGCAGTGTAATGCTAACTGAGAAGTAAAATTGATAACGATTTAAGATTTAGCAACATTAGAGGAAGAGACGGTCCCCTCTCCCACGAGTCTCGAAATATGGCCCGCATGACCTAGTTTAATCGTCGAGGTTAAATCATGTCAGCACTGTCTGATAGACTAAACTTATTCATTCATAGAGGATCTGTAATGAGCGTTTGTTTCATATAAGATTTATGATATCAGAGTTATACATTTATTGTATTCGGGAGCCTTTGGCGAGTGAATACGATAAATGTATAACGAATTTTATAAATCTGATATCAAACAAATACGAGATTCAGATCCTTTTTATCATATAAACACTAATTAATACAACAAAATGAACTTTTAATAGTAAGAAGGACCGTGAAGAGGCCCTCACCCTGTTTTAGACACATCAATCACAACTGAACTGAATAAACTACACAGTTACATGACACAAAGTAGATCCAAACAGCTGACAATCATCGATGAAACTTTAGACTACAGGAACACTGTGACAGTTCAAATACTTTTAATTCAAATTTTTAACTGAACTGAATCTGGAAAATTAAGAGATCGATGACAAGCGATAAGAAAGACTGAAATATCTATTTTTTTAATCTAGACAGAGAGAAACCCCACGGCAGTGAAAATAGTTACAAAAGAAACGACGTCATATAATTATTTATACGCCTAGAAGTTCCCAAGGACTGACTGACTGACTGACTGACTGACTGACTGACTGACTGACTGACTGACTGACCAATCAACGATTAAGTGACAGGCTGGTCTGTCAGCCTGTCTATCAGCGCACCTGAAACGCTGCCTCCTGAAGGCCTGACATGAGCGTTGAGGATGTATCATACAGATGCACACGCTGTGACTAAGATTATTTATTCCCTGAGCAATAAACAAAACCATGAAAGCTGAAAGTGGCCAGAAAGATAACTTCTCAGGACATCGCTCCGAAGACAACCCTCTGGAACAGCGGGCAACACTAACCTTCTAGCTCTAAATATGGGACACGTTAGAATAAAACTTGCAGCAGGTGACACGAGTGCTGCAATGGTTCTGTGCTTTGGTCTATTGTCACAGCGTTGAGAAGTGGGAGGGGTGTATGTCAACATTTTGGGAAAATGGATTATGAGCATAATATATTATTTATGCCATTGTAAGAGCAATTTATTACCATGAATTATTTCCCTTTGTAAGTGGTACTCCATTTACTCCCCTTGTCTCAAATCTTTTCTTTTCATGCACAATGTCCCCTGCCTCCTTCCCTCCCTTCCTCCCTCCCTCCCTCCCTCCCTCCTTGTATCCTCTGACAAGTAATGATCAAAGCTTACAAGTTAATTAGTAGGGCTACCAAACTGTGATTTGCGCACTACCAGGCAGGTATCGTCATCACCTCTACATAATAAAGAGTGCAGGAAATAAAGGGTGGGTGATGAAATCATGGCTGCTGTTGTGGAAATAAAATCTAGCGATGAATGGCCAGTCATAATCATTATAAATACAATTCACTCCGAAAAAGCAAAACTCTTTAGAAGAACGCGAAACGTTGTGCATAAAAGGAATTTGCAGTTATTCAAGATTTTTTGCCTAAAAAGACAGTGTTGTATCGTTGATATGATAACCAAATGTTAGGCAGTGGGCTGTACCATCACATCAAAATGCTGCTTTTTAAGCAGTTGTCCGCATTTTGCTTACAAAATTTTTCATGAACTGCAGAATATTGCAGAAACAGCAGCAAAGTCAACGCCATAATTAGTCATGTTACAATTAATTTTCATGCAGTAATTGTAGTTGCTTCAAGGACGGTGGTAGTTGAAGTGGTAGTGGAGTAGCATTGACAAGAAAAAGTCGTCGCTGTTCTTATCGTCAATGAAGATGATGACGATAGTTACTCTTGTCCTTGATGATAATTGTTTTAGTGACGATGACGAGACATCTGCGCAGCAATTTGTATCAGCTATGGATGACAACAATGTTGTTCATACATCAAACACAATGATGAAACCAGCTCTACTGTTAAAAAACAAAAATTATAATTTTGGATCATAGAAAGGCTACTGACCTGCAACCATTGCGTTTGCAAGGGCCATAACTCATGTGCTGAAACCAGAAGCTCAGAGGCGGCACAACAATGCCAGCCAGCAAGTAGGATCATTAGCGGCTTAGAAGGACAGACCAGCATAATGGCTACACGAATACATCATGGGCTGGTTTAAAGTCAAGTGGAGTCATTAAATCTTGACGCCAAACTCAAGTTTTGAGCGCTGACAATGGGCTGGGCCCGAAAAGATGTGCAAGAGAGATGATTGTGTAGATCATAGAGTGCCGATGGTAAATCAGACGTTGGTGACTCTGCTCGTTAGATGCAGGCTGGCTCCAGTTTGAAAAAGCCCATCCATATTTCCTCGATAGCTGAGTATTATCATAAAAGCGTCATAATGCGGGTTTTTTTTTTTCTTTTCTTTTGGCCCTTGAAAAGGGATGAGAAGGGTAATTTTTCAAACCAGTCGTTCAAAATCTGCATCAAAAGAAAATATGCATCGTAAAAGAGGAAAGCCCGTCATCCTTGTTTTGAGAAAAAGTTAGGAGAAATTACTAAGCAGTTTCTCTTTTTTTTTTTTTTCACGGGGGAGGAAGGGAGGAGGGGGTGGCAGGAATGGTTGAGAAATAGTTTGGATAAGGATGCTCTACTGCGAATACAAATGTTTCTGAGGTTGACACAGGCATAGAACAGGCCTCCCCCGATAAGATGAGTTCTGTGTAACAAACAGACCATGACGTTCCTTTCTATTCTAAACATCACTTTTTGTGGTGAAAAAGCGCACTCACTTCTTTCAAAATGGAATTAATGATCATGATAAGATCAATCCTACAACATCTTACTCAACCCATTCACATTGTGGCTTTGGTTAGTGCTGCTGTCTCTTCTGCACGTTGATGTTTTGTTGGTTTTTGTTGGGTCTTTTTTTGCGCATTTTAACTTTCCTTCAGTTTTTAGGTATCCTCTAAAACAAACTGCCATCTTTGGAGACTTCAGAACCATCCAGATATTTTTGTATGAGGCACATGTACTAATGGTAAGAAGAAGGATTTAGTTGTTTTTGTTACTACTACTGCTGCTGCTGCTGCTGCTGCTGTTGTTGTTGTTGTTGTTGTTGTTGTTGTTGTTGTTGTTGTTGTTGTGGGTGGTGGTGATGGTGGTGGTGGTTTTCTGAAGTCCGCGGATAAGTGGATTGCACTTTCAATAATACATGGCAGACCATAGAATCAGCACCGTTTACACAATTGTATCATTATCGTCACCATCATCACCATCATCATCATTATCGATTAAATGTCACTGCCAAGCAAAGATGACGCTATGATTGAAACCAACGATCCTTTCTTTGATACCGCCTTGTCATCAACTGTGTCGTCCACCTTCATCTTTATCTCTCTATCCACGGCGAAATCAACCACTCTCCCATTCATTTCCAGCTCTCATGGACATCAGATACGGACGAAACATGTCTATCAGGTCAAGCGATCGCACCACTCTCAAGCTAAGCTTATGATCCGTTACAATTCTCAGATTGACGGGGTCGTCATGTTTCTCTTGCCTGCGGGGTTCAAAACCTTCGGACGGCGTCCACTCTGTCCTATTAATTCACTTTGACCAACTGTCGGACACTGGCAAAGTTATGAGAAGGGCTGTCACTGGGCATTGTGGCAAAAATGACAGGAGTTGTGATTGCCCTCTAGCCATGTGAACCGGCAAGGAAAACGTAGATGGCCACTTCAACAAAATGGTGGATAATACAGGATTATTTGGAATTATGATAGACTCGAGGATCTGAAGGTTTTGACTTAATTCTGTCTCAGTCATGAACTAACTGTGATTCTGATGTAGTGCTGTAAACATGACGCTGCTACTAAACAAGGGATTAGATAAAACCAGGTCAAGTTATGAAACTCTCGAGCGCTGAGAAAATTTTGTTAAATGCGACTGACTCCGCTTAATTGCAGCTCCTCGAGAGCATGGAAAAGTTGCAATTATAAGAAGGTGTGGTTATCTGGTGACTTTGAAATAGGAATTACAGTATTTTTTTTTTTGTTAATCTGAAACTTAGTCTGTCAACAAGGAGTTGCCATTAAGCGAGTTGCGATTAAGCTGCTCGACTGTGCAAATATTATTAAATATGAAAGCCCTTTTTTAAAAAAAGTCTTCATTCTATCCGTTTGATATGAGCCAAATAAAGTTTCTTGAGCCTTGAGTTCTAATCAAGCAAATATCACAGTTTATATCTCCCAAGTGTCAACCCAACTTCCCAAACTCCGCTGTTCCGCGTCCTAGCTAGGCCACCCGCTTTCTCTAGCTGAGTTAATAATTGTTGAGTACATCTTCTTTAAGGCCTTAAGGAGCGGCGGCGGTGGATGAGTATGTCTATTTAAGGACATGTGACAGCACAACAATTGGCACCGTGTTGTTGCCTGTAAAATCTGCGAGAAAGCTAAAATCATGGGGAATAAAAGAACAGTTCAAGGAGAAAGCGACTTGGGCCTTTCCAAGGATTGGATCAGTAATTACATACAATAAATGTCAGCCTCTATTTGTCTCAGGCAGTAAGCTACTTCACCTCGCACGCAGAAACACTTGAGTGCGCACCTTTGGTTTGTCTTGTTTTCTTCCAAATGTTAAAAAGTAGTTAATAACTGACTTTTCTTGCCAGCGTTTCTTCCAGAACTAAGCTGGAGTGTGCGAAGGATTAGAAATTCACTTGATAGAAAGATTTCACACACGCTTTCTTGAGTAGCTGCATGAGGTACCTCAAAGTTTACAAGGAACAAAAACAATACCACCGTTTACTGCGGGGCCTCGTTTTATTTCTTCCCGTCTTCCCAAACTAGTACCGGAACGTGCCGAAGATTACCGAGTGAATGCATCCAGGCCGGTGGCGCGCAGTTTCACATGGCTGGTTTCTGAAGTAAATGCGCTGCCTGGTATCTTGATCATTTTTTTTTTTTTAATGAGGCACTAAGAGGCCATCAGGACGGGGAGTTTGGCGATGAGAGGCAGAGATTGCTGCATGTCATACACGGACTAAGAGGTCAGAGATGAAGTAATTACATTGGGGGGATTTATACTTTCTTTGTCGTACGGGATGCTGGAACAATTTTATGCAGATACGACCAAATAACGGGAGAGATGTCTAAAAATCTAACAGTCGCCTGCGAATTCTTCACTGAACGACGTTCTTTTTATGATGCTCCTGTTGTTAGGTTTACTGACTGGGAAATGGGTAAAGCAGTGATCAAAAGAGGGATGGTGCATCACACAGAGCCCTTTGATTCTGTCTCTAGACGGAGCCAGAGATTTTCAATGAAATCTGCGGAACTCCAGCAAGGGGTGATAAGTCTTCCTGCTTCCACACATAATCCCAGGCATTGTTCTCAAATTCTATGCGCCATTTGTCATAATATTTCCCTCTTTTTTTCAGCGAAGACAGTCTCTGCAATTTCTTAATAATTTGGATAGGGTAGTGCATTATGGGTTATCCGTTTAAACAGACAGTGCAATTTGCATCTTGTCATGAGTTGTTCAAACCGGTCCCCTCTGGTGACCCAAACTGACAGGCTGTGAACCTGACACTCCAAAGACACCCGAAATATCTGAGCGTGAGTTCTAATGAACCAGGTCTGAAAACTCGAAACTGCACCGCAACGAGGACCCCGTAAGTCATGAAGGACAATTGTCACACTTACATTTGTCCATCACATCAATTTCGTATTTAAAATAACTGGATTCCTAATACTTTAAATGTTATTTATATAGATTAAAATATGAAGGAAACTCTATAAATTGTTAATTAGTTCCATATAAATACAACTTTCTAGACTGTATTTATCAGAGTTTCATGTCTTGTTGGTACATTTCATCAACTATGATGAGGGTAAATGAACCACATACTTGCATGCCTCAGGATCGGTGTAGTAAACGGACTGTATCGTACAATAGTGATAAACTGGGAACCTTTATTCAATCGTTTTACGAATAATATTGTATCCGACTGTGTGAAAAATGCGAGTTCGGTTAGCCGCATCGGCACCAGAATATGGAAATAGTTGCAGTTAAACGAATGATACAACAAATCAAAGCTTTGTATTTGGGAAATATTTACTTTACATTTTTTAGAAGCCTATTTCCTAAAACCTTCCGATTAAGCTAAAAGCACGATCAAAGTGATTGCGATTAAACGGGTTTGACTGTATGTGGACTACATCCTTCTTCAACAGCGTACAGGAAGTTCGTTTCCTGTGAACTTTGAACTCTTCCACACTCTCATCTTTCCCCGGGTCCTAACACGCGGGTGTTACAAGGATTCGATCCCAAACCACCGAGTAAACATGGCCAGCTAGTGGTGTGAAGAACCCATCAAGAAGTCATTGTGGACAGGCCTGGGGCTGTATTCAGTCCCTACAGATCAGTTTCATGGATTCTCTCTCGTCTTGTCCAGCCGCTCATCTGTCCCGTCATGAGATATGGCTGCCTCGTTGATTACTAGTGGGGCCGCTAGTGAAGTGGCCGTGTACGGCCGTCTTAAAAAAAATAGTGTCCAGGAGGGTTTGCTTCGGTCAGGAAATATGGAATGGAAGGGGGTAAATAAACTGTTACTCCACACTCATTCATGCAAGCCTTCTTAGTCTATAGCAAACTCACTGTAATCAGGACCTATCAAAAAATCATAGAGCCAGCCTGGCAACCTCTGTCAGCAAACTTCACAATGTTTATCTGGCTAATAAGTGACAATGAATGAGTAAGGAGCCGCAGCAATAAAAACATACGAAGGCAGCGGTGGAGATTTCCCAAGGCTTTGTATATAACACAAACCAGTTTAAAAAAAGAAAAAAAAGGTCACATAGACTAACAAAAGTTACAAAAGGACTACTTTTGGAGAGAAATAGCCGTGGAGTGGTGCGTCAAAAACAGAGTTGTGTTGTTGGTTTTTTTCAGTAGATATAATTATTATAGTCTACTCTATTTTCGGCCTTTTGAAGTGTGCTAATCATTTCAAGCCTGCCGTCTTCTGCCAATATACCATGTTGAAATATGATTGTGTGTGTGTCTTCTAAAGACAGGGCTTTGACTTTGATAGTGAAGTGGAATCATGTTATAACAACATTCAACATCTGAATCTTCAAAGTCTTAAAATGGATGATCTTCCTCTAATACCCATGTAAAGTGATTTTTCAGTCCAATGTACCGAAACGCACGTCAGAAAAAGAAAAATTTTAAGGCAGTGACAAAGAGCGAGTGGTAAAATACGGAAGCCCAAGACGTTTTGAAACAGGAGTTTGTTACAAGTTGTGTTTATTGTTGTCTTTTATTATTTATGCCCCATTAGTGCCATAAACTGTTGTATCTTTCTCAGCTCACAGAATTCTTGGCATTCAAACCTCGGAGACACATCTTACAGATAAAGAACACAGTGATAGATCGCTAGGGTTGGGGAGGAGGAGGGGAAGGGGAAGGGTAAGGGGGGTGGATTTGCTTCTGTAACTTTTCTTCATTAGTGTTATTTTAATGATAACGAACTCACCTGAAAATCATACTTTGCTTTTTATACATGCAGCTTGTCTTTCTTAACCACGTCAACTCTTTCTGTCCCAGTAGCCAAGAACAACAAAAAAAAAACCCACAAAAAAAACTTTGCCACAAACACCTGTTTATTGCCTTCCCCCCCGCCCCCCTCTATTCTACAGTCCCAGTCTTATATACATGTATTAGCATCGCTCCTCCATTTCATTGTTTCCCCATATTTTTATGTAACAAAACCTGGAAACCACCCACTGTTCTAAAAGATTTCTGGAACCATTGAAACTTTTATCACCCATGTGACTGGCACTGTGATTAACTCAGAATCCAGTTTTTTTCAAGGCCACTTACAGATAGAAACAAAAACATGAAAGACACCAGAATTCTCCATGCGTCGACAAATTGATTCCACGGTTCCATGCAAGGGAGATAACCAGCAAACGCACCGTTAACCACTGTAATGCTAAATTATAATATTCATGGGACGCCGTAAAAAAGAAAAAAAAAATGCACGTTAGGGCACCCCATTTCGATGCCACCGCCAGGATCGAAGCTTACGATCAAGATTTCGTCGCCATTGTCTTGGGAAATCGCATTTCTTTTCGCATCCTCCCTCTAGCACCGCGGACTTAGCGGGGAGTCGCCCTGGCCTGGACTCTGGATCAGCCAAATTAACCCAGGCGCTCCTGTGGCCCGTGCAAACACATCGTGCGTGTCCGGAAGCAATAGAAAGTGATTTACTCACGGCGCCGTGAAGGCCGTATTCCGGCATCAAACGAAGCCATTCACCGACGGACCAGCCCAGCCCAGCCCAGCCCCACCCGGGCACCGGTCCTTTGTGAGTGAGTGCCCCTGATGCCGGTCGATGGATGCTGAGTGTGGGTGAGTGTGAGTAGAAGAAGTGACCATCTCCGGCGTCACCGCCAGCCCTGGGTGTATTATGTAGTAGCCGAGGCGTCATCGGCCATGTTTGGTTTCCATAACGCCACGTGCAGGTGCTTGCCCTCTGCGCACGCCCACTAATTCCCCTCACGCGCTCGAGGTCTCGTAGTTGTCTCTAAAATACGAGACTGCGCGTGACCGTAAAAAAGGAAGGATGGTTACTAACGTATTCTTTTCCTTTTCTGTATGTTTTTTGTGGCGATAATCCTTTTCTTCGTCCCCTCCTAACGTATTACGCCCATTGAGAGCAGATTACGTTAAAGTTAGTTTTCAGATCCATTTCACTTTCCACGACTATTCATGTTAGACGATGATGAGTACAAGAGTAATCATTCTGTCTCTGCTCTATCTCGCATTACTGGTCATTTCTGATATTATGTCTAATAGGTTGAAATAAAGTGAAATCTTGGAAAGAGAGTTTAAATTTTAGATTGACACTTGCATCTGTAGACAGAAGGTCAGCCGGCCTAATGCATATGTGCAGAAACAGCAGTCAGCTGTGAAACTTACATTGGAAACCGGGTCAGACATAAAATATTGAAAGAATAAGATAGACAGTGCATAATAAATGTTGGGTCAGCTGTGAATATAGTGTAGTCTAAACCTCAGCAATTACCGACAAATGTGGGATTGTAGATCAGTTTGATTAACACAGTGACTGTGCAACAAGACTGCACATTTAGAAATCGAATTTTCTGATAAGTTAGAGATGTAGACTAGACCTAGTCTAAGCTACCGGTAACCTACACTCACACAGCCTCGCTCGAGATCATGAAAACACAGCTGATTGTTTTTTCCGCACATGCGCAATAGGCCGGCTGACCTTCTGTCTGCAGACGCAAGTTAGATTGACTATTTGACAGGATGCAAAGAAGTATGATGTCACTGCTGCATTTTGGATTATTAAATATAGATCTGCAAAAACACTTTTGATCTTCGGTCATTAAGGAGGTATTTTGGTCCTCCTCTTCCTCACTTTTCACATGTCTTGCTCCAATTCCAATAACTTGAAGTCCCTTGGGGTGAATTCTAGTTTGATGGGAAACTGGTCATTTTACGCGGCTGTATTTTGGCAGGAACTGTGTTTTCAGTGGGCATGTAAGACATTGTTGGCCGAGGTAGACAAAGACGAAAGAGGCCCCAATCAATCTCAGAGGGGGGTGAGGGGGAGGGGGGTATATAATCGCCAACGCCAGAAAAACTGCACATTCGCATCTCTGCTGATGAGATGGTGGGTATTCTGGTTCAATCCATCCATCCACAGGACTGTCCTCGGCTTTCCAGTCTGCAGTTTGCGGTGTCCCTTTTCACTTCCTGCCTGCACTCAGTACAACGTCAGGGCCATTTTCTGTTTTGGTCCTCTACATATCTGAATCAAGATTCTTCTTTATATCTCACTTTTTTGTTTGTTTGTGTCAATCTCATCTCAATTAATGTGTCCGGTTCTTGTTGCTATGTCGTTTTTGTCTCCTTATTTTTCTCTCAGTCCATCTATCTCCGCCTTCTCTCGTTTCCTTCAAAGTTTTCCTTTCTCTCCTCTTTTGGCCGCCTCTCCTGTCTTCCCTCATCAATAAAAGAAAATGAATTACTGCCAGTGCAACCCTCACTAACTCTTCAAAGACAAGTGCGAAGACCGACATTGCACCGGCAATCACATCGTAACCAGCGGAAGTGCGACAAGTCTCTCGCCATTTGTGCAAGCACGGGCTATAACGGCGTTGGTAACTGAGGAGTTAACGAGGGCGCCCCGGGTAGAATTGATGGCTATAGAGCTGCGATCTACGAGCGATCAACGCCAGTGAAATCATCCACAAAGAGGAGGAAATGGTCACCACATCTGGCTCAAAAGTTGGACAAATGGCCGCACCGGTGGCCTGCTTTGATCACAGGGCGATCGGAAATCAAACGTTTGGCGATGGGTGGTCATCTGGGTTTTCTTGGTCGCCTGGCTCGTGTTTGGACATCCAGTGGACCGAGAGAGAGATGCTTGTCATGTGTTGATTGGTTTGTTTCTCACTCGTTTGTTTGTCCTCGTTTTCTGTTTTGTCAGTTCGGTCAACCTCGGCAGAGGGGAGGAGCTCGGAGAGAATATTCCTTTCATGCTGGAAATGATGTGTCAGTCTAACATGTAACTCATACCGACGGTCTTCACATCAAAAGCAGAATGAAAATTTCTTCCACGTCAGACTTCTAACAAATCACCAGGATGGTGTTGAGCACAACACTGTATTTGCACTGCACAACAAGAGACAGAAAAAAACTGAGTAAAAGGAGATAATAGAGAAACTATATTTGGAGCTCACGACCTAAATATCGCGTGCTGAGAAAATAAAACACAACCCTGCGTGCTTGTTGTTATACTCCTATTCCAAGCCCAATATTTAGGGGGAAAAATGAGAACCGCTCTATTCATGTCATCCTAGCGAGTGCCTAGACTACATGAATTTATTTAACATAAAGAGTGAGAAATTCAGTGGGTGAGGTCTTTAAAATTAAGAATTAAATGTTTCCTTCATCTATACCTATGGACAATTATAGATCTATATAAATACGTTTATAATTTTATTTCCGTAGTTCTCTAAGCCCCTTTATTAAAGGCATCTTTTCTTGTAGGCAGTCTTGTTTTTCTTCTTATTGAAGCTATACAATTTGTAGACACGGGGAATAAGAGGAAAGCACACGATGATTTGTGGTAAAAGTTATCTTTTTGGTAATAATAAAGCTTACTGAAATTAGATTTGAAATGATCAAGGTGAGAGTGCCTTTAAATCTGTAACCTGCACATCCAGGGTTTGGTAAGTCCCTTTCTGAACGTTTACATCCAGACTGTGAGATTACGTAAGGTCTTTTGGAGATGTGCTTGATTTGACTGTACACTGCCTGAGCTGCACAACCAGGTCGGTTGTTGTTGGTTTTTTTTGAGGGGATGGAATGTTTAACTTTACTGTTCACAGCCTTGATGTTAAAGAGAACAAAAAGAACTATGGAGGAAGAACTCCTAAAAAGTAGTATAGATTTATATTTATGAACTTACGGACTCTGATACCATAGACTGGCTTTATCATCCCTGGAAATCATTCTGTCAATCATATAAATCTTTCCTGGTTTTTTTTATAGAAACATGTGAGGAACAGAATAGTCTATACTATAAAATTGTTTTAGATCTACATGGTATAAAGTGAAAGGAAAAACCTGGGGGATTTCCCACATACAGTCCGCTCAGCGCTCCGCAGCGCAGCAGTGAGAAATCAGTTGATTGACAGCTACCACTGTTGTAAGATCTTTTGTACCGTACCTGTAGTTGTAGAGTTGCCAACGTGCTCGTTCATTCATGAAATGAAGTGAGAGCGGTGGGTGTAGATAGCCAGGGAGTCCTGGGCTTGCAGATGCTGGTGGACGATGTGAGAGACTCCTCAAGCGTGCTATGGGCAATAAACAAGTAAATAAAGCGGCAGGGGTGGCTGGACAATCGCGCGTCACTCACGCCTAACTATACAGGTGGCCACACCACGAGGTAGAGCAACACCTCAGAACAGGAAAAAACTCCAAGATTCTGGAGATATAAAGCGTCACCTCAACCACCACATGATTTATGTAGCTTTGATCTCCTGACCCTGACCAGCAGACTCTACTGGAGTCGATGCTCTACTGCTGCGTTTGCTAATTTGTGGATTGTGTTTGTTTCTGTTGATGGAACTCCAGAACAGAGCCTTGAAACTGTAAGATGTTGCTTTCTTCAACTCAGAATCAGAGTTCCTTAATTACTTCTGAGATTCCTGCCGTCCACCTCCCCACCACAGTTTTCTTCTTTCAAGTCGTTACAGTCATCAGGTGGCGTTAAAGTGGCCTAGTATCCCCCCCCCCCCCCC
>JAWQUT010000719.1:116196-131000 GCA_033807755.1 Ellobium chinense
GGGGGGGGGGGTAGGGACACACTTTGATTCTTAGCTCCTTCCCAGGGGTTGGAAGTGCTAATTATGGCCCTGTGGAAATTCTATTTCTCCTTCCTGGTCTATTTTGGCGTTTTAGAAATTGTCCGTGAGTGTCTCTGAGTGTTAGAAGCAAATATTATATGTGGTAGGAAGACATTTAATTCAAGATGTACGCTACAGTCCCTTCCTCTTTCATTTCCTTTGAGTTCACAGAATTGTTGCATTTTAAGTTATTGGAAATTGTCTTGACTACATTCCAAATCCAGCCTACAATTTTCACATTTTACAAGCAAATGTATTTTTGTGTGCCTTAAGCTCTTCTAAAACTTTACTTCTATTCGTGGATGATCGAATTACTGAGACCATTCCCTGCCACAAAAGATTATTGAATTATGAAGAAATTGTATGGGAGGCTTTCATACTTCTATAACCAGTTATGGCGTTTTCGCTACATGTTACAGCCAACAGTCATTCCAAAATAAACTATGCAATGACGTTTCTTTTTGAGACAATTAATGTATTTTGCAAGGTGAACAGATTTTACAATAATTATTATGTTCATGATTTTTAACTGTAACTTGCAAAGTTTTAGGATATCGCCTTCATGTCGCTTTTTACAGAAATCCATTCTTTGAGAAATCATATTTCGATATCTCAGGAAAATGAATCCGGAAATCCCGAACACATTTAAGTCTCTTTACAAGAAAATCGTATGACCATATTTTTTTTTTTTTTGCTCCGCTGTACTCTGCCGTATAAATATTTGGGTACCTTTCTAGTCACGCGATTGATTCAACTCTGAACAGATCACACTGTATAAATTCCCCTTGTTCCCTGTTTTATTGTTAATATTGTTATTAAGACCTGTGGTTTGGCATAGTGGCAGGTTTAAGATTTCTAAAGTCTTAACCTCATGAAAAGCCAGTTCGCTAAGACAGTTCCTGGTGCTGATGTCAAGCTAAAATTGAGAGCACTGACCAGTAAACAGCTATCATTCGAAATATGATTAATCACCTTGAACGCTGGTAACTTCCAGTGAGTATACAGGGCTAGTCTAGTTACTCTTTTGTTCTGCAAGGATGGGGTGTATCGAGAGTTTAAAAAAAATATATTTAGTATAATAGTTTGTCTGTATGCCTCCGCTAGAGGGCTGAAACCGTCTATTTTGTTTCCTGAGGTTTCACTCTAAGATAATAAGTTGGATTTCGAAAGAATTTATGCTGGTTATGTGCAAAATATCAAAGTCTGTACACAGCAACAACTATTGTTGTTGTGCGATTTGGCTCTGAACCAACAATTCTATTACGAAAAAAAAAAAAATCAGATCCTGTGAGCTCGTGTGATTTCCGTACCTTTCAAGCCACTTATCTCAAAATGATAAGATAGGATAAAATAAGAGAAGATATACAACTATTATCGAGTTTATGAAATTCGTTGTCATAGCATTAATGACAATGCTACAAGAAGTATAACAGAAATCATATTCAAAGCACACATTTTGTTGACCATTGTGCAACAGAATCATTCATCTTAATTTAGAGCTTGCGAATTAACGGTGGGATCTCTTACCATCGTAAGAATTACATTAATGCTTTGGTGCTGAAAGCATCATTGATAGCGCTCAACATGAAGAGTTAATGTAATTCTTACGATGATTAGAGATCCCATCGTTAATGCACAAACCGTCCAATAACATGACCATTGCGCATAACGGAAATGACGTAAGTAAGTTCTTGGGGTGCCAATTTTAAAAGTTGCTGGTCTTTTCCAGAGTAAAACTACAGTAAACATATCAAAACAGTACGCACCGGTATGTAAAATGGCTTTAATCATTCCATATGACTGACATTATTATCCCCCTTTGTTTTTCTGTGANGGAAGGGTGGAAAGGAAGTAGGGAAGAGAAGAGAAGCGCCTCTCGTCAGAAAACAAATTATAGGTTACACGTGCCAGCTTGGCTTTCCCTCTTGGGTACAATGTAAACAGCCTGAAGCAGCGAGATTGTTTAGAAGTTAAGAGATGGCAAGAGTGAAGAAAATTAGCCAGGTTTTTAACGCTTCTGATTCCAGTGACTACAATTTTATCCAGTTGTGAAATATGCCAAATTGGTGGACGGCAAGAATAGAGATGATAGAGATTTTAACTCTGCAGAAAATGCCAGCGGCGTCGATAAAGGAAATTGAAGGAGACCTGTGCCTCTGCAGGAAGCCTGCCATGCTACCCCCCTCCCCCCTTCCTCCACCCCAACCCGGTTGCCTCCATCGAAGTTTAGGTGTTTCCAGTGACTGATATTTTTTGATGTTATCATCACTTGACGAGTTCCATCCCAACAACCTCCCCCTCCACCCCCCCCCCCCCCCCNAAAAAACAAAAACAAAAAAATGAAGACATCCATTATCATAGGCGCTCCTTTTCCCTACATGCTCTCTCAGCCACGCCACCGGCAAACAGAAGGTTAAGTGGGAAAGGCACAAGGGAAAAGGGTGTAGCTGCATTGTTCCACGTCTACAGATCAGTTGGCCTCCAAATGACGGAAGTCTGACTGAGACAAAGGACGAGAGAGGAAGATGATTTTGAAGAAGTTGAATTAATACCAAGTCAAGTCCCAGATATGTCCCAAGGCCAGGTCCCAGCTACGCGAGGCGAGAAGTGTGAAAGTGGGACAGTGGGCGTTGACCCGGCAAAATCAGACAGTTTGAGAGAATCGAGGTAGAAATGGTCGGAAAAGTGAGGCTTGAGAATAAAATGTAACGTGATACTTTTGAAAATAGCAGGGGGGAAACGGATATAAAGTTCAATGATGATACTGAAAACTACTGGGTACTTCAAGATGAGAAGAAAGAGATAGGATTTCTTTCAATTATTCTTTCACTCACTCAGTCACTCAGTCACTCAGTCACTCACTCACTCACTCACTCACTCACTCACTCACTCACTCACCCACCCATTCATTCACTCACTCACCCTTCTTACCACTTCTAATCAACACATCTACTCACTTATTCACGCATGTCCAGAAAATCCCACTCGGTAAGTTCAAAGTGTCTATGAATGTAAAAACAATAAGCTCATTTCTTAAGTCAACAGAAAGATTGACATAACGAGCAAAATTTAAGTATGTAAAAAATTGAGCAAGTTTTGTTTATAAAGAACACTCGTGTTCTCCAGTTCTTAACATACTTTAGCCCTGAGCTTTTGCTAGTGACGATCACACAACATGCAAAAAGTCATGGAGCTCTGAGGAGAAAAATTTTGGGGTACGAGGAACAACGAGGGAAAAAAACAAAAACATGCGAGTAAAATGGCTAAGGGGTACTTAATTAAAGCCTGGTGGTAGCCCGTGAAAATTGGAGGGCAGCTGACAGAGAGGGGCGGGGCCCCCGGGGGGTCACAGCATGCACGTGCAGGGTGAAACAGACACCGAGGCAATCAGTCGTCATGTTGAGACAGGCTAACCGACCCAACTGGGGACACTGGCACAAAGTGAAAATCAGACTGTAAGGACCAAGAAAAACAGCCTGTGTCATCAATCTTTCCAAACACGATTTTCTTCTGTGCGTCTTTTTGTCTTAGATAACGGGCATATTCATCTACAGAGTGTTAAGGTTCATGTCCATCGGAGCGTTAGGTTGAAGGGATTTTCTTTCCATTTTTTTTTCATGGTACTCAATTCATATTTTTCAAACATCTTTAACTTAACCATAGCTGATATAAGTAAGAGTGCATTGCATAACGTGGTCTTTAGAATTAACAATTTTTGGTGACTCTTAGATGCACTTAGCATTCTACGACCAATGTCTACACACTGAGGCCTTAGCTTCTTTTTTTTGGAGGGGGGGGGNTGTCTTAGATAACGGGCATATTCATCTACAGAGTGTTAAGGTTCATGTCCACCGAAGCGTGAGGTTGAAGGGATTTTCTTTCCATTTTTTTTTCATGGGACTCAGTTCATATTTCTTAAATATCTTAAACTTAACCATAGCTGATATACTCATAAGTAAGAGTGCATTGCATACGTGGTCTTTAGAATTAACAATTTGTGGTGACTGATAGACGCACTTAGCATTCTACGACCAATGTCTACACACTGAGGCCTCAGCTTTTGATGGGTTTCCCAGAATCTGTGTTTCGAAGATGGCGTCAAAATAAATACTGTGATCGAAGTTGACTGTGTTTTCTTTCTAGAACAGCAAACAAATGTTAAAAATAATAATATGGATTTTTAACGGAGATATTGCTCAGATGCGCAGATACATGACTAATGAGCTGACTGAGGTAAACATTTTGTACTTTTTTGCCATTGAGATCATTGGTAAAATAAGAGAAAAAAAATGGAATATCAAGCTGAACTTTACTCACATTTTTTTTTTCATCATATTACATCGCCAGGTCATATGAAACGCTCTCAACTCGGGTCCCTATTTTCTACAGGGATAAAAGTTTCAACAGTTGCATGCAGAAATTAACCTTCAACCACCAGGAAATCACTTCTTAGTCACGCACACGGTGAGTCCCTCTCTCTGTCATTCAGATTGATGTCCCTTTATTCTCCGGTCGTCCTCGATAATCTTCGGCTAATTCCGTTAATCCGAAGCTAAACCACCCGGAAGATCCCGATGATTTCCGACGAGGCAAGGCCTATTGTCATTCGACCCACCCGCTCCATTCTCTATGGCCCAATTAAAATTTGATTTGAATAGGAGCCGCTTAAACTTAAAACGGGACTTTAGAACTTGATATTTCCCATCTTTGCCCTTTTTTTTATAGTACACTGGGTACGCTTTTGATAACAAGAGGCTCAATTTAAAACTCACACAATGTGAAATTACCATCCCTTTTTTATAATAAGCTTCTGTGTATGGCGCACGTGGATTTTAAGGATTAGATCTCAGACTCAGAAAGGGCAGATTTTCCCAAATACATTTTTAAAAATTATAATCCCACTTTCAAACACAGATTAAGGTAGAACAATAGCCAGAAGTTACTCTTTGATGATTAGGAAAGCACAGTACAAGGACATGGTTTGAGGAGGTCAAATCACGCAGGGTTAAATATCTTAAATGTAATTTGTGATTTTCCCCAGCATGTTTACTGACTCAATTTTCGTTAAACTGCTTATCATCATTATGTCAACTTTTTATCATCTTTAAAAGGGTTGTGATTAAGCAACGCTGTTTAATTTTCCAATTTATAACAGAATTGTTATTTTCTAAAGTATCTTAGTTAAATAATTGGTGCAATTTATGCGTATTGCTGTTAAGACACATCCACTACTTTATATGTATTTTGAGAATAGACTTTCCCAGAATGAAAAAAAATCTAAGAAAAGATTAGCCAAGGCTTCCATATGGCTTAAATAGACCAGTGCCACCCACTGTTGATATTTTCCTTGACAGCTGTCTGTTCCAGTCACAACGTTGTTTACCAACAACTCTGAGCATTACTCTGTCTCTCACGCTTTCGAGCCTCATTCTGGGGTCATGGCAAATGCGGGATTGTTTGTCCTAGCTGGCTGGTTCGGAAAGGTGAATTATGGGAGATGTGAATTTGGCCTCAGTTGATTCTGATTTATGATTCGAGTTCACACAATATGATGTCCCGATTTCATCTAGATTTAAGCGTGTGTCCAAAAAAATATGAGTCTGCTCTCTTAATTAATAAATTTCTACGTCGAGATCGGGTATACCATACAGCTAACATATGGCCAGTGCTTTTACACATGCGTCAGTGTCAATAGGGCAGAGACGAAGAGACCATTTATCTCCTATTAACTTTAAGAGCTGCAGTGCAGTCACTGAGGTTGTTCTTAAAAGTGAATAAAAGCAGCTTCAAAGAGTCGATTCTGCACCCATTCTGCATTTAAAAGGCGATCGACTGGCGCGACAAAACAGATATCAGTGAGTTTTCTCATAATAATTATCGCTCGCCTATTCTCAAATTTAATAAATTGCAAGATATGCAGTCACTGAGATTGATCTTAAAGGCGGATAATTAGCTTCAAAAGAGCTGAGACTGCGCCCACTTCTGCAGTTAACGAGGCAATCAGACGGCGTGAAACTGCAGACATGAACTGTGTATTCATATTATATCTTTCGTTTGTTCCCCGCTCTTTTTTTGTCTTGCAGTCACGGAGGTGGATCTGCACCTGCTTGATGTAATTTCATTATCCGCTTCACTCCACGGTACCCTGGTACACGAACGCACATTTGCCATTTTTACTGCTAAAAAAAGAGAATTGCAATGATTTTTCTTGCCTTTTTTTTTCATTATAATTTTTTTTTTCAGGAACAGAATCTTCAACTCCTTTAAATGTCATTATGATATTTAATGTGCAGTACTCTGCATATATTTTCCACTAAAGTACTTGTTTAAACACCGATCCATTCTCTGACGTGCATCGCTGCTGGATGTATGTGGCCCGCTTTGAATAGCTTGGAGCACCTCAGGTTGGGAAAGGTGACAGCCATGAATGAGGCTCTTTGTACCGGCTTTTCTCCAGCCGGCTTTTCACGGCTGCCGGTTACTGAAGAGGAGCGTATTAAATCTAGCTCCAAACTAATAAGTGTCCTTACTCGGCCAGAAGCGCTGTCGCGTGGATACGGCTGTTTCATAGACACAAAGCCTACCGTAGGTTTGATGCCACTAATAAAGTGAAAGGCGGCGTGAACAGAAAAAAAAACCACCGGGTTCCTGTGCTCGCTAAATATTCAAGCGTCAATGAACCAGGAGTCGGAACTTTAAACGGATTGAACTTTAATCAAAGCCTTGATAATGATCTTTCAGCGAAATTGCCTCTTTAGTCTTTCTCAAGAGGACGGAAGTAGCGGAGATTGGAGGCTGTTAGCCTTAAGACAGGTATTCTCTCATTAAGAGAAGATCATAATTCATTGAGGTCATGCTACGTTTGAGACCAGTGGCATTACTAGAACGTTTCTTACAATGCGGTCAGCATCTTGTGGACCAGGATATCCATATCTTGATGACATCAAAGGAAAATCGGCATGACGATGTCACTAATCTTTGAAAGGATTTTTGTTGGAAAACTGGCGAATCATTTTCATCTTCTTTAATGCACATAAGCTTTAATGAACTTGTTGGAGTCATTGGTTGTTCATATTGTAGATAAGTTTCTTAACTTTGGCTTATTTACAAAAGTGTGTTGACACGGAACATGAAAGTTTGACACAGTAAAAATTCTCAATTGTTTTGAAATAATTTTCGCAAATGCTGGAGCTTATTGAGATAAAAGATAGATATAGATCAAATCAATCTTCATTTATCTTGAAGCGAATATGTTTTACAATGCCATACTAAAACATTTCAACATGATAATATATATAAATAGACAACAGAGCACATAAACATACTACAAGAACAACATGATCACAAACCATAACATCTAGAACATAGTCATTGTTAGTCGCCGCAGAGCAGCGCTCTGGTCTTCCCCGGCTCGAATACCAGGTCATCATTCACAGCATTAGTGCCCCTAAGGCATGATTCAAATTCATATCAGCACTTTGTTTGTCTACAGAATATTCTGAAACAATCTTAGGTTTGTGTGTGCATACATTGATATTCATGCATGCAGCTGCTGCCACGCTTCACGGTTACCAACAAATGTCATGGACATACTAATGATAAATGGTCTATTCTTCCTCTCAACTTCGTCCATAAGGGTCACCAGGTTGACATCTATGATCTCCTATACAGCTGCCGTGATGTATCAAAGTGTACCACCAATCGTCGTGGGCATTCCAATGCGTTCTTTCAACCTGCCTCGTGGCCTCCATGCGGGCGGTGAAACTCCATCTCGAGTGCAAGATTTTATTTTAATGTGACGCCCACAACGAGCCCTCGGCTGAAACTTCCATTCAGCCCTCGTGGACATTGAAGATGGAAAACGTTTTCTATTCATAATGGCTAAAAGACATTCCGAGATAATTCACGGGTTGCGGGAAACATGGTATGATTATATCCTGGGGTGTTGTGTCCGTTTATCTCAAAGATTGCTGTTACATTAAGTGGGATTGGCCTGTTGGGTCAAAGCAAAGAATTTTTTTAATAATGGATATTATTTATGTGATTGGTTTTGCGTGGCATAACACAAGCATTTTCAACTGGCCAGTGTTTAGATTAGCCAATATGCGAGTTGCTAATTACCACGTATTGTTAATCTGCGTGATCAACGCCCCTCTCTATACAGGATTATCTCGGTCCTTTTAAGGTATGGCTAGACTCAAGTGGATAAGTGGCTGTAGTTGAATGTCACGCCAAAAGGCGCCAAGAGGAGGGGATTTGCCTCTATTCTGAATACTGCTCAACAAAAGCTATAATTTTGTGTCATCGCAACGTCATCAACGTTGTTACAAGTGTGTCCATGGACAAAGGGAAGGAACTGGGAATCTAGAAGTCGACAGAAGGTGTGAGCCGGCACCAGCGATAGCCTGGAGGGGTCGCGGTGCTAAGACATGAACCTCCCTTGTCTCTGCCTTTGAAGACACCAGGCTTGAGTAACGGCGTGATGACAATGCAGAGAGCGATGCCGGCAGAGATGCAAGGCGGCCCATCTGTTAGGTTTGCAGGTCCAACCGCGGACAGTCGGCATTGCGGAGCGTGGCTGAGGGCTGGAATTTCGCCTATTATAATTTTTTCTTAAGAATTATACCATAACTCAGAGGAACTGGCGAGCAAGATTTGAAACATTTTACCCTTAAGCCATTCTTGTGAAACAATAACAGCATCAATGACTTTGTTGTTTTTTATGTTGTTGTTAACCAGTTGATATATCCGCGTCACAATCTTATGCCTGGGGGTAAATTATGTGCTCTTTTTTTCTGCTTTCAAGATTTAAAAAAGTGATTTGCCAGCTTAATACCCGGCAGTTACTTAGTTGTGTACGTTTTGGTTTGTGCTGTGTTATTTTGTTGTCAGTCATTGCCGGATATTGTTCCCTATATTTTATGTGATTATTGTCAATAATAACAGAAATATCCATAGTTTCTAGGCAGCTGGTTAGACAATGATAAAACATATTTAGTAGGGTCCTTGATACGGTCAAAGAAATAAAACCTTCGGACAGACTGAAAAACTTGTCCATGCATTTGTAAATTTCACCTCAGATTGTTGTTCTCCCAGTCCTAATACTAAAAACTGAGGTCTTTTTACAGCAATGTTTGTGGCAATGTGTACAGAACCTTGCAATAATTATCTACCCTTTGTTAAGATCCCCTTTCCAGTAATGTCCTTTGAGATGAAATATTTAAATGACAACTCTCTACCAGAACAGCGGTTTGGGTAAGTTCAGGAAATGTTCTAAACTGTTATAGAAGTTTTAACTAATGCGGAACTTCTTGAAAGTGCAGGTAGAGAAAAAAAATGTTTATCAGCTGTAAGAACCTGAAATCACATCCATCATCTTCTCTTTACTTTATGAGCACCCTTTCTCGGGCGAGTGTGACCGAGTTTTCCTAAGAGTACAGAATAATGACTTACAGCTTGAATGAAAACTTAATTAGAATTTCAAACAGCAAACCAGATCTCCTTTGATAAATTCTGTACGAAAATATGAAACTTTCCCCGTAACGGCATAAATATGGCTTGCGGTGTGCCCAAGATGTTAAAACTGAATGCGCTGGGGGAAATTCTATAGGAGAACATGTCCCATAAATTCTATCATTTTCGCTCCGTCAGTTTACACTAGCGTTATCAGGGCCTAGTGTCTCAGTGACGTGCGCGCTTCATTGTGTTGGGGATGAGTTTTTCTATGCAAAACTTCGGAATTGTTTATTATTGTTCAGATTCATCAGCGGTTAACTTTCATCCTAATCTTTGCTTGCTCACGTGAACTACAGTCAAAGTACATGAGCTGTTTTGTACGCTTAACTGCATCCCTTTGCACAGATTGGTTTCTATAGAGATTGAATCTTGGGCTGGAACAGACCAAGACGTGCACCAAAACATGGATTGGATTTTGCGACACGTGTCGTGCAAACTCTCTGTCCCAGCCCCTCTTTGACGCGTCGTCGTCCATTTCTGGAGACCCGTTCATGAAATATCACGTCAGGCGCTTTATACGCTTACAAAGCCACCAAGCTCTAATGAATTCGATTTCATCTATTTGCAAGTTATTCCCAATTCATTTTCCCTGTCCGTTAATTCGAGGGTGAGCCCTTTAAATCCACCGTCGCGGTTTTCTGGTCCACTTGATGATTGTAAAGAATTTTGATGGTTTAAGTCATTTCTTGAGGACTTGTAGCGTGGTGTCTGCCGCAGAGGGAGGTGACCTGCCAACCACGCAAAAAGCCCTCCCACAAAAACTAATCAATTACAGAGCACTACCTTTCACTTGTAACGAAACAAAACAACAAATTTCGGTTTTCACAGACACGCCAGGTAACTTGGACAAAGCAAAGAAACTGAGAATCAACTGCCTGCCCAGGCATATCAGCTTTTGCTTAGATCAATCTGGCAGAGGTCAATGGGGGCAGCACAAACCCAGAATTAATTGATATGGAAAATATTCTGCCGTTTTATGACAAAAGGAAGAAAGCGCCATCGCGAAAATTTTGAGAAAATCGCAAAAATGTTTTTCCTTGATTGTTACAGCATTGGCGTTTAGTGTTCATTTAAGGTTCCGTAACTTCGTTATTTATTGAGATATCGTGATGGGACCCAGATAGAAATGCGTGTCGTCATCTGGGGATTCCAAAACTATAAATAACTCAATTTGATCTACTTTGGCGCTTTCGTCCTTTTGTCATAAAACGGCAGTATTGTTCCGTTAAGTCTAGGTAGCATAATTTCTGTCTGTAGGCGGAAGCACAGGTTGCTGCAATGCACGCCGCTCGGAGGAAAAGCCAAAAAGAATATCACAATAAAAAAAATTCCATGATTTCCTTGATGGAGCTATGCAATGTTATTTCTTTGTAAACCACTGGTTTCTAGATCTTTCCCAAATTACAAAATTTCTCAGATTTTCACATGTACTGTCCAAGTTGCTATATCATCTGGCTACTGAATGGCCTGCGAAAGGATTTCTTTGTGACAGAACCATGTTCTGCTTATTTCATGAGTTCCCCAATAGAACTTGTTTCTTTTCTGATTTCTAAAAGCCACATTTGATAATCCATTCTGAATATTATTTTGAATGGCTGGGAGCAACTAGTCAAAGAAAATGTTTAACACTCTGAGACAGAAACAAAAAAGTCAGAAATGTTACCAATTACGATTCTCTGTAGGTAACGTAGTATTTTCAAGAGATCTGTGATATTGACTACATATCGTCTCAATAATTCCTGAGTTTTATTTTAAAAGACCATATATCCACTACTCGAAAGTTTTCAGGAGCTGTTTGGGATATATGGTTTTTAAAAAACAAGTAATATCTTCCTTATCTATTTGGATACTGATACAAGTCTCAGATCAATAGTTGCGTTATGTTTTAGACTAAATACTATAGTCAGATATAGGTACAAATCTGTTTTGATTGTTTTTAAAAGGATAATACGGTCTTTTGAAATAAAACTTTTAGAAGTGTCAAGTGTGAATAATTCTAGAATAAAATCTCGAAGTTATCATCAGTGTCGTCAGTGTCTTTCCAGCGATGNGACCACATATCGTCTCAATAATTCCTGAGTTTTATTTTAAAAGAGCATATATCCACTACTCGAAAGTTTTCAGGAGTGCCCACTAAAAATGCTTTTTGCAGTAGCCGTTTGGGATATATGGTTTTTAAAAAGCAAGTACTGTAATATCTTCCTTATCTATTTGGATATTGATACAAGTCTCAGATCAATAGTTGCGTTATGTTTTAGACTAAATACTATAGTCAGATATAGGTACAAATCTGTTTTGATTGTTTTTAAAAGGATAATACGGTCTTTTGAAATAAAACTTTTAGAAGTGTCAAGTGTGAATAATTCTAGAATAAAATCTCGAAGTTATCATCAGTGTCGTCAGTGTCTTTCCAGCGATGAGCACACACAAAGACGTTGCCAAACGTCATCAACTGGTATCAACTCTTCGCACGCGCACACTGTACATATTAGAGAATCTGGGGTGCGTGACTGAGAGTGAGTGGTATACAGAAAGTGCGCCACTGGGAGTGAGTGATAAAGAAAGGGAAAGGGGGAGACAAGTTGGAAACGTCATGCTCTGCCAAGCGTGAACCTGGTCAGGAGTTATCTCGCTTGAGAGGAGACACTCTTCATCGTGGGGAGGACACAATTATCAATGTAATCTTCTTCACAATGAGCAACTTCAAATGTATAACATTTCGTTTCCGATTTTTTTTTTTTTCGGCCAGGCCTCCAGTCGTCAGTGCTTAGGAGGGAGCATTTTGAATAAGAGACAAGCAAAAAAATCGTAAAACTGCGATAAAATGACTGCTCTTAAGTTTGGTACTACGTTTGTTCATTATCGGGCTGTAATGGTCATTGCTCCAATCTCCTGAAGTCGCCGATGGCAGTAGCCTGTGAAGAAGTTATGATGGATGACTTTATGATTCGAATATTAATCGTTTTAGTTTTGAATCAGTACAAAAGATCGGAATGGGATAGAATGAATACCAGCCTGGAGACAATAAAGAGTTGTAGGCCACTTCTCCTCATGTGATTAGTGACCACTGTCATTTTCAGCCATGGCTGTTTTAAAAAAAAAAAATCTGAGACAAGAAGTCAAGTTGTTGTTTTTTTTTCTTTTGTACATGTTAAACACTCCTATCTGGATAACTTTAGGACAGTTTCGGACTCATTAGGATGTGTACGACTTATCTAATCTCTGCATAGAATGTGCACAGTGATTGTTAATATTACTGTAAGCTTTTGTGCATCCTTTCAAAGTGAAGAGAATAGAAGGATTGTTGCTTCAAAGATAAAAATTATTTAGAATACGGAAGGTTTGAGATTGCCCCCTGGTCAACTCTCTGCAGTTTGATAATCTGCTTAGTGTGAACGCTCCGCTTTTTTGGTTTGTTCTATTCAATTTGTCTCAGACACAAAGTTTAACTTCGCAGCATGGTGGATGTGCATCCGATCATGATCTGGCACCATATAGTGACCAGATTCATTCTATTTTTCCTTCTCAGTGGCGCAATGTCTGCCTAGTTTCAGGGTTTCGCAATATTTCGTGCATTTCAGAAGTTATATAAGTTGGTCTGTAACGATTTGTTTTTTGTTGTTGTTTTTTTTTTTGGGGGGGGGNGGGGGGGGGGGTTGTTAGATATAGGAATTAAGTATCAAATTAAAGCTTACCCCTGTTTCCTCAAATCAAGCTCTTTTGGGTCAACACATGGTAATGTCATAGTTAAAATGACGCTAGAGAAGAGTGGGTACATGCTTGCGATGTAAATATATGGAATATTATCCAGTACGACATACGTATTCCTATCTTTAGCAGTTTGAGTAATACGGAGGTACGTGCATGACTTCTGGACCGACCCTCGTCTTTATTCCCTCAGCTTTGGAGTTCCACTGATGTGATACGAGGTAGTCTTTACAACTGTCTGTCCTGAAAGAGATATTCTTTTGATCAAATCTGCGGCGGTTCCTTTGAACCTATGATGTAGTAAAAGTTCTTTCCATACGTGATGTTTTGGAATCTTCGATGTGTACCTGATGCGAAGACTTGAGAATTTCTACCTTTTTCTTCCTAATTTCTGATTGGCATTTCTTCAGCCCTCTAGACATGGTGAACTGCGCCACTTGTCTGCGACCGACAGGAAATAAAAAATAATCTTTGCGTCTCCAATTTTCTGCTTGTTTAAGCTTCAATCCATTATCACAGCATACGCAGAAACCCCAACAGTCATTGTCATCACGAGAATGTTGAGAGCTGCCCGAGGTAAAAAATTCCACACGGTGACTTCACTTACATGTGTCTACTTATGCACCGTTTGACACTAACTGATAATTGAAAAGCCTGGCTTTAGGAGAAGGGTCAGCATGTTAACAAAAGACTAGCATGTCAACAAATAACCAACTCCAAAAACATTTTACAGTCGAATACCAAAGTACAGATGTATTCTGAATACACTCACTGGAATGCTAAACGCTCCGGTAAAGATAGTCATAGTTGATGGTTGGGGGCGATTCTGATCTCTAATGGTTGTAAGAAAATATTTAAAGTATTTGAACGGTCCAAACTTTCAGACCATGAAATATTGTTTCCCAACACTCCTTGTGGCAAGGGAAGTGAGAGTTATTAAACACGATAACAGATATTTTGTCCCATCTAAAAGCTGAGTTTGTTGAATATGCGTTGACGGAGCGATATAATAAGAAGTATGCTAGAAATGTAAAACGCAGACATGTTTCGCATACGTTTTCATTCATTAAAAAAAAATCGAATTCCCACGATTTATCATTAACATGATGAAAAAGGGGCTTCCCGTTTTCTAGAACATTTGGGTGATGGAAACAGAAGGGCTGGCAAATTATATCATTGTGCAACGACAAAACACTGTATAATCATAAATTCGATTCCACAGCGTACATTTATTACTCTATCAGAGAAATGTACACAGCTTAACTAAAGCGACTGAGTTTTGGGTTCCACTGAGGAACCGGGAGCTTATTCACTTTGCGAGGCTTTTTTGTGTTTGAACTAAAGGAATGAGAGCAGGCGATGTTTGTAACCAAAAGGCTACTCGGAATTTGGCATGGTGAGGCAATATTTCTGGATAGGTCTGGTCAAATGATGTTTGTTGAAGAAGGGGCAGTATAAATGCGGGTAAATGTGGAATGGGTTTGGTCGCTCATTCCTCCGCCTACTCTTTCCATCCTTCC
>JAWQUT010000719.1:137649-150722 GCA_033807755.1 Ellobium chinense
ATTATTATTATTATTATTATTATTATGTGGAAACACTAAGCATTATCATAGTGTGTTAGAATATTGCTATGTGGTTAAAGGTCTTGGCTGCGGGCATGCTAGTATACAAAATGTCTTAGGTCAGGGTTCGAACTCGATTCTGTATCTACTCGCACAGTGGTCGTCACTTGAGAGCATTGGAATTTTTTACCCTCAAGAGAATTACATATAGAACTTGCACATTAATAATTGGATCTCTTATCGTCGTTAGAATTTCATTACATAGTTGGCGCATTAATGACGGATCTTTTACCATCGAAAGAATTACATTTACTCTGTATGTTGGACATTACTGCGAGTGCATTCAGCACCGCTGCCTTAATGTTTTTCTTACGATGGTCTGAGATCCCATAATTAATGCGCAAGGTCTCCATTAACTCTGCATGCTGAACGTTGTTAAGGATGTATTCAGCACCAAAGCACTAAACATAATTCTTACACTGGTAAGAGATCTCATCGTTAATGCGCAAATTCTCAAATGACTCCGCATCTTAGGGCTCCCACTAATGCCCCTGTCCTGAACATGTATTCGTCTGCCAATGAGGTCTATGAAGTCCTCCCCCATGGTCACGTCACACGGGTAATATAACACCACAAATAATGCATCATTATGTACTTAGGTGTGCAATCTTCCATGTCAAATCCAAATAGAGCTGCAGCAGAATTGCACACCAAGACATGTCCAGTTCTCACTGATACGTTATTCCTGTAAAAGCGAAAAGTCTTCATTCATTCGAACCCGCCAAGTAGATAAAGTCATCTGCTATCTAGTCTAACAGTAAAAATTGCGGTACTGGCAGTAAGTCACTGGTTTCAACACAGCACAGAGGATACCACGATGGAACAAAGTGGTAGAAACACAAGGGGAGTTAAGTCAACTCTTTTTATTATTATGTTACAAACATGGAACAGTCATGATATATGTAGTGTGCATTAAACAGAAAAACAAAACAATTAGTGATTGGTGGTGTTAAGGCTTTGTTCAGTATCTTCACACATTCAGATTTCTGGCCAGAAGGAAACAGCACAGTGAACACGGGACTTGGGGAATGGGAGGGGGAGGGGCGAGAAAGTTGAAGCGTGAAGCGAATTTTGTTGTTGTTGTTGTTCTGAAGTGGGAAACACTGGGGGAAAAGCGCCAAGACAGAGTGCAAATCGGTTTGTTACTTTTAGAATATCTCAAAGAATGGTTTTAATGAATTTTGTACATGGATGTTCTTGAATTTTTTTTGTCAGTCTCTCCACAAACTGAATAGTTTAATCCAAATATGAACTCACGAGAAGCAGTATTTTTTGGCACCCTCAAATTTCTCTCATTGATAATTTGATCTATGCATGAACGCCACTTCTAAATCGTTTAAAGACTGTTGTTACAAAAGCAACTTCTGTCTCTTAAATTCAACACCGTTTCCAAAAACAGGTAAATAAATCAATTAATCTGTTCTGATCAAATTTCATCCTGGTATGGATTATGTTCTATGACGAAAACCACTTTTTTTGTTTTCACTCTTTTTCATGTGAATGAGTTTGTCATAGCATGTCCACACATATTTTGACGACTGAACCCGATAGCAAAGAATGCAATGGAAAGCGCCGACGCTTCTGATAATGAGTCAAAAATGATAACAATGACAAAAGGATAATGAAATATTACATGAATAGTATTCAGTAAGAATGGGGAAAACAGGAAACTTGAGTCCTTGAAGAAGGTTCACAACCCCTTGAATAGGACGCCATTTTGGGGGACAAGTAACTTGTTGATATAATAATCAATGATATGATAATACACAGACAAACCCAACATTAAAATGTCACAAAGAGTTCACATCAAGTTACAAATAGAAACAAGAAAGGCATATGATGGGGGATAAAAATAGCCCAGAATATCTATATTAACATACACATTAAGTGTATGTGTAGACACAAAAGCACCAACAATGTTGACGTGGCGATGGCTTATAGACATGCAAAGCTGACGAATTTCTTTACAACAAACAAAAACTTCATGATCAGAATGGCAAGCTATACCCCGGATACAGAGAACCAGCTCTCGTTCCGGTATAACGTCTTCCCGTTTTTAACAACAGTAACATCTGGGTAGGAATTCGCCCGTGCCCATACTAGCAAAATTGAAAAACATCTATTATGGCACCTCTAGACGTCTAGAAGAAATGACTTTTGGAACTGTTTCAATTCTGATTCGAGCGATTTTTTTTTTTCAGTAAGAAAATCAGTGTTCCAGGCAATCTATCTTGCGTGTCGTTTCCCACATTCCTGACGTACAAACTACTTCCGTTTAGTTTAATATCATTTCCACAGTATGATTTCTAAAATTGAAAAGGACTCAGACAATGACCATTGCAAACCTAAATTTTGAAAAAAATACGTCTGTTGAGCTTCAAATCCTAAGACTGACTACCGCACGATTTTCACCTGGTTTCGTTCCCGTGCCAATTAACATGGAATAACTTTTGGCTGATCATGAACAAGAACCACAAGAATGACATACATTGTTGGTGTAAACGAACAAAAATACAACATATAAAAACATTTGATGAGGGCACGCACGACAAAATGGCGTTGTCGGACGGATTTGGTAGTGTTTTAAAATAAGTAGTCGTGGTAGTACTACACGTAGCACAAGCTGCAGCAGCGGTAGTGCTAGCTGTACAAGTGGTGGTGGTAGTAGTAGTAGAAGTAGTGATGATGGTAGTTGTGAGGGTTGGTGGATAAGGTGGTGAGGGTGGTGAAGATGGTAGCCCGATGTGCACTTTCATCCCATCATCAATTTATAGAACTCTGGAAAAGTAAGTAGCCATTGGTCAGTGAGTCAGCAGCTGGCTAGCTGGTCAGTTCATTGCTAACGTCTAACACTAAATGTTCATTTTCAAGTTATGTCAAGCTAGAAGAGGTTAATCCATAAGGTTGGGGGAGGAGCTAACTGTGCAAGTCACTGTACGCATGCGCATTCACGTGCTGGGGGAGGGTGGAAGAAGTAAAAAACCCAAAACACGAAAAGAAACAAAACAACATAGATAATTGGAGAAATAAGTTTGGCTTTGTTTGTAGATTTTTGTTGTTGTTGTTGTTGTTGTTGTTGTTGTTGTTCCCAAAGTATATGAGAGCTTTCGTACTTATGTAATGAAGGCAAGACTTGTGATTGTGTAATTTCTGTATGTGTTGTTACCTGTTCAAACGTCTGGTCTCACTGACATTGTGACGTAGAGTGACATATTCCAGGATCACAATTCACGATCTGTAAAGCGATGTGTGTCTCATGTGTGATGCTTCAAGACTCTGAACCCTGACAAAGATTACAATGTGTATTATCTATAGTTAATGCATGAACAAGGTAGTCTACTATGTTGTCTTCCATTTGGTTGCCTCTTTAAGGCTTCATGTGATAGCTTGAGAGAGACTGAATGCTCTTACTGATGTTTGATAAACACCAGTTTCACAGTAAATGAACATTTAAAATTTAATTTGTGTGGTTGTGATATCTTCCTCAGTACTGTTTTGATTACTGTCTTTGTATATTTTGATTCTTGTGTCTACATGAAATCAGCAGTACCATTTTTGTGCGCATATTGAACATTATTTAAAAGTTTCTTCTACATACATGTAGGAAATATTGTGACCTTAACACCGCTCCTAGATCTGCTGCTATACTTTGTGAGCAATTCGTAAGAAAGGAGAAAATGTTTCATGAGAAGGCTGAGAATTATAAATGAAATATAACGTAATAAGTTCAAAACGCTGTATTCAACTAAAAATAGGTTCACACACTTTTAAACTTATGAAAACCAATCAAAATAAATAAATAAATACATAACTCACCAAAGAAAACAGAACCACCCATGTGAAATAAAAAATATCAGCAAACAGATAGATTACAAGACAAAATTCCACATCCGCAATCACAAATATGAAGGAAGTTTATTTTGTACAGAGGTTAACACGTACAATAACAAAACCAAAAAATAAAAAAGTATTACAACGTCACGTAATCGAATATTATTGCACACTGTGATGCACCTTATTATATTGCCCAGTATACTTATCGTACGGGCCAACTAAATTCCAAATTATCCACTTTGAGTCTGACGATCTTATTTTTTTTTTTATATTAAGCCGAATATTCCTAGCCAGAATCGATTCTGACTACAAGCACATGTATATTTCACAAGTCGGAAATTTCAAACCTATTTCGAAGTTTGCTCAGATGCTTAATCTCAATCACCTAGACCAAATCCTTTTGCGTTTATCATTATGCATACTTATGGCAAATGTTACCAAAAATGAGCCCAAAATATTTACTCAAATTCTAGAGCTATCTATGATAGTTGGAGGACGCCCGAATCTTTGAGATGTTGATCGCTAATCTTGCAATCCTCCTTTTGTCCATGGTTCTCATTGTGAGAAAGATAAAATTTATGCTACGATGGCCAACATTTACAGCTATTTATCTTTTATCTTCGAGTCTTGTATTTACAGTCTCTCTCAGATTGTGATTCATTCATAAACTCTGACAGAATCACGTATGTACAGCGCACATGTATGCAGTAATGAAAAAGAATTGCAAGAGGACATTACATTCAACTTTTTAATAATGTTATGCTTCAAAACAGAATGAATGCAAATATAGTTTCTTTGCAAAACATAGTGTCGTTAGAGTACACGTTTTAAAAACTATGAAATGGTGAGTCTGAAAATAAATATGGACATCGTGGCTTTAGCCATTCAAAAATGCTGTATTGTTCTCTGCCTTGTGAGACGCTGGTGCGACAAGTGATTTGCATAGGACAACCAGCATCAGCGAAACCAATCGCATGACTTTTGTCGTGATTGGTTGGAATCAAAGAAAGCGCCGCCCTCCCAGGAAACCTCATGACGTCACGATGCTAAGAGATCGTTATTTTTAGCTGTAGGGAATTTCCCGATCTTGGCGGCCAGCTTGGTGATTTAGAATGAAGCGATGAGGATGTTTAGAAAACAAAATGATAAGGTTGGCGGGGTCAAGGTTACAGGAAGGTGAAGGTCGAGGTCAAAGGCTTCAGTTTGAGCACATCAAGTTTCTGAATTCTGGAAATGAAAATTAAAACGTAGAATAGAAGACTCTGGTCGAACCACGAAATATTTGTTGTGGAGCATTGTTAGTGAAAAAAATGTCTCATTGCTGGCGATAACACTACTGAAATTTAGCATTATTCTTATTCCTAACCATAACTTAAATTCGTGTAAATAAGGGAAAAAAACAGAAAAAAGAGAAAAGAGAAAATTAAAGTGATCTCTGCCTTAGATCACAGCCTGCAGGATATACGAAAACCACACCCTGTAAGATAGAACTTGGCTGTTTTCGAAGTTATTGCCTTTGAAAGGTCCTGCAAACATTAGCATTGTGATACATTTTAACAAAATCTTGTCTTGTAAGTTCCCAATTTGTTCAGTAAAATGAATTCAGGCAAACTGTAGTGTTTTCTGACACTGTGGAGTAAAAGTAGGCAAGCTGACCAAAATCCACCGTGAAAATGACGCCATTGGCAGCAAAAGTCGAGTAATTATCAGCCTCAGATGGATAACTTACGAAGAAACGGGGACCAGATTGGGGTAAGTTATTTATTGAACCCCCCTCCCCCTCCTCCCTCCCCTTCAAAAAAGAAATGTTTTGTGTGATCCAACAGTAATCAAGACCAGCGGGATCTAAGACGGAAACCATTAAATTAAGTAACACAAGAGAAAATCCTTATATCCGCCCCCGTCTCCTCTTGGAAAAAAAATTCTAAAAAAGAGATTCATTCAGGGGGAAGCACAGAGAGAGAGAGGAAGAGAAAGTATAAATAAAAATACAAGATCCATAATATGCATGTATTATGAACATAACCAAAAACAAAAAAAAACTGAAAAGAAAACAGACATGAAGAAGAATGTACATTCACCACAGCACGGCAAAAAACATTGAAATTTATGCCAGTTTTCACGAACTGTTTGCCTCTTTACGTGGGCTAGTTGGGGACATAAATCAACACGACAGTTTGTAAGGGAATGATGTGTCTACCAAAGCGGGTGAAAACAAAGCACAGAAGAAAGAAAGAAAGAAAAAAAGAAAGAAAGAAAGAAAGAAAGAAAGAAAGAAAGAAAGAAAGAAAGAAAGAAGCGAGCGGAAAAGAGCACAGAAGAAAGAAAGAAAGAAAGAAAGACCAAAGCGAGCGGAAAAGAGCACAGAAACAAGAAAGAAAGAAAGAAAGAAAGAAAGAAAGAAAGAGAGAGAGAGAGAAAGAAAGAAAGATAAACCAAAGCGAGCGGAAACGGAGCACAGAAGAAAGAAAGAAAGTTCAGCAGCTCTATCACTCTTGCAAAAAATGGAAACTTGACTAAAGGGTAGACCTATGACAATTCTGTCTCCTAATCTACTAGTGCAAATGATGACGTTCTATGACAGCAGCAAGGAATGCCAGGATGCAAAATGTGCTCAGTAAAAGGAATCTGTGGGAAAACTCTGGCAAACAAGAACTACAAGGAGATACATCTGGCAACTCTGAAAGTGACACAAGAAACTTCAAGCTGAAAGGACAGTGCCTGAGAAAACTGGCAACCACAGATCAAAAGCATGCCATGACTTCCGGTTATATACCCGGTCAGATACTGTGCATAAAAGTAGAATTATGCTTGATAAATGTTCTGTACAGAAAATAAATAAATAAATGAATCAATGAATCAATGAAAGAATGAATGAATGAAGTGTAAATCAGTTTATCTAAAGGCACCCTCATGTACAATGTGAGCTCATTCTTGTCCGTGTTCTCTACTTGTGGTTGATGCATTCAAGGGAGAGAATCATAATTTCTTCTATATTTTTTAAAGGAAGAAGATTACCGCCCTTGCATCACCAGCCTCTGCGTATTAACAAGGGTCGGCAAAGCACATAGACAAAGCTATCTAGTTTAATAAATTCTGAGAACTTTGCATATCTTTAAATCTATTTAAATTCTAAGTCCCACAAGGGTGGCTATTGAAAATAAATACATTATCTACTTCTCCGTACAGTAACACTCAATAAATTTACCCATGCTCTAATTTTATCAGTTTAACATTCCAGTTTCTACCGTGCCTATTACAAAAATATCTATGTCCTCAACAACTCGTCAACAACTAAATTTACCTGTCTGTATCAGTGGAGTTTGTGCTGGCCCATATCCCTCTTACTGACGGTCTACTCAAGAAATGTAACATTCCATTGCAGATTCAGACACAAGTCAGGTAAAACTACCTTCGACAATTCAGCAGTGAAATTTTACGTCCGCATTACACACATATTATTTACTTTCTTACCCTACTGTTTGATCATTCTGGTCATTCTAACGTTATTCCTCATCAAATAATCTTTAGATCTAGAGCTAAAATATCTACCAATAGATTCGTCTCACCAAATGTTACAATAAAATTACTTTCCTTGTCGATTATCAACTTCCTCAGTATGCATTTATAATCTACATCCAAGCATAAGTCTAACTAAAATTATTTCTCATGTCAATTACTAGCGTTCATTGACTTCACATAAAGTTTCCAGTAAAATCTGCAGTTCAGGAAAATTCACACTAGAACTATGACTCTCCCTTAAACTACATTTACCCTCATATTCTGTCTAATCAACTCAACGGTCGTTCACACTAGAATAAACCTACTTTGTCTGTTATCCCTTAAACGAAATTTACTTTCATCATCTAATGCCACCCATAGCTTACATTTAAATCATCCTATTTGTTGACTTTTGTCTTCACAACACTTACCTGCAAAATCTAAGTCTCACCTAAAGCTCACATATTGTCATCCTACTCGTAGATTATCTCTCAACAAACTTTACCTTTATAATCTGATGTCACCTACAGCTCACACAAATATCATTAACCTTGTCAGTTATACCCAGGACTAAATTCACCTTCATAATCTCATGTCACACTAAAGTCATCTTTTTTCTCTTAGTCCTGACACTAAATTTACCTTCATAATCTCATGTCACACTAAAGTCATCTTTTTTTCTGTTAGTCCTGGCACTTAATTTACCTTCATAATCTCATGTCATACTAAAGTCATCTTTTTTCAGTTAGTCCTGACACTAAATTTACCTTCATAATCTCATGTCACACTAAAGTCATCTTTTTTCTGTTAGTCCTGGCACTAAATTTACCTTCATAATCTCATGTCACACTAAAGTCATCTTTTTTTTCTGTTAGTCCTGACACTAAATTTACCTTCATAATCTCATGTCACACTAAAGTCATCTTTTTTTCTGTTAGTCCTGACACTAAATTTATCTTCATAATCTCATGTCACACTAAAGTCATCTTTTCTTTGTTAGTCCTGACACTAAATTTACTTTCATAATCTCATGTCACACTAAAGTCATCTTTTTTTCTGTTAGTCCTGACACTAAATTTACCTTCATAATCTCATGTCACACTAAAGTCATCTTTATTGTTTGGACTATCCCTGCCACTAAAGTTACCTTCATAATCTACTGTCCCGCTCCCGTCTGTGTCTGTCTCCATGATCATGTCTTCAATCTCATCATCTGTCAGGTCGTCACCTAGTGATTGCAAGATCCATCTGAGGACAGCAAACAGATGTTGGTTGAGAGAAACTACTCAGATTTCAGCCGCAGATTTCGCGAAATAGCAGTAATATTTGTAGGTGTTGGCGATTTCAGTTTCATTAAATAAAACTTTGTCCAGTTTGATGTTGTTGGTGGTGTGGTGGTGGTGGTGGTGGTTGTGGCACGAATCTTTAGATTTTATATCAATGACAATGAAGCCAAAGTTTGCAAGCTATTGGGGTTAGAATGAGTGGTAAGAAAATACTAAAGACAGACAAATTCCTAACTGTGAATGGCACCTCGGATTATATTTGATCATATTTGATCATTGCGAATATCGAAGCTGCAAAATATGATTTATAAGATTGAAAATGAAACAAAACAAATCTCATGAAAGGATTCTAATCCAGATCGCTTTAGATCACTTGTAAACTAGTATGCTATTCATTAACCTACAACACAGAGGATGTGTGTTAGCCATCAAGCGATGATGCTACATGTGCATAATTATAATTAACACCAATCAAGTTGATCTTTTGGGATGCAGGTGTTCATACTTCCCCCTCACCTGAGCTTTATCACATTTTCAACTCGTTCGCACACGGGAAACAAAAACAAAATGGAAACAAATCGGGTCTGAGCCAGACATTTGTGTTCACTATCAGCTACTGATCACCTCCTTCGCCTCTTCTTGTCTTTGTATCCTTCAGTCTNCCTTCTTCTTTTTCTTCTTCTTCTTCTTCTTCTTTTTCTTCTTCTTCTTCTTTTTCTTCTTTTTCTCCCTCTCCTTCTTCTTTTTCTTCTTCTTCTTCTTCTTCTTCTTCTTCTTCTTCTTCTTCTTCTTCTTCTTTTTTGCCCTCTCCTTCTTCTTTTTTTCTCCTCCTTCTTTTCCTTCTCCTTCTTCTTCTTTTTCTTCTTCTTCTTCTTCTTCTTCTTCTTCTTCTTCTTCTACTTGCTCCTTTTCCATCTATTTCCTTCACTTCATTTTACCTTGTGGCTTTCTGTCTTAAATTTCTTTGGCAGTTTTGTTGTATAAATCCGTTCCTATTTCTTTGAGCCTGGCATTTGTTTTTCTGCCAACTTTCTTTTTCTCCTCTTCTCCTTCCTTTTTATTCATCCTCTTCGTTATTTTCTCCGTTACCTTTCCTAACATACCTGTTCTCGTTTCCTTCTCTCCATTTTTTTCCTTCTTCTTTCACAAGGCTCTCTCCTACGACTTCCTCCTACAGTCTCTGTATTTTTTATCGCCTTCCTTCTCTCTCTTACTCCTATCTCGAATCACCACAGCAATGAATCCTTAATTTCCTTTATCTCTCATTCCTCCTCCTTCCCTTCGCTCTGCTATCTCTGTCTCTCTTTCTCTCTGTCCTTCTCTCCCTCTCCCTCCCCTCTCTCGCTAACAATATTTATGTACAACAACGCCTTCCGTGTTTCTTTCAACTCTCTCGCCCATTCCTTTTTCACACCCCGCCCCCCCCCCNCATTTCCTCCCTTCTCTCTTTTCCTTTCTCTGTCTCTCTGTGTCTCTCTCTCACTCTCATACCTTAAATCATCTACAGCAATGACTCCCTTATTTCCTTTATCCAAAACTCGGAATGCCTCCTTGAGTTCTCTCTCATCCTCGTCCTCTTTCAGTTTGATTTCAAAAATTGGTTTAAACTGCTCCCACTTGATAAATCCGCATGCTGAAATGAAAAGTGAATCATATGTGTGTTGATTCTGCACGATTTCATGCATACTGGTGAAGATTCAAAGCAGATATGAATGAATGAATGAATGAATGAATGAATGAATGAATGAATGAATGAATGAATGAAATTACACCAGAGCAAATGTCTGAGTTTAACTCACTGAGATCACACCGAAAACAGTATTTGTCCGACAGCTTTCACAAACACAGGAACCCCGGCGCGCGCATGTAGATCTACCTGCCGTTAATCATCACTGCTGTTTGTTAAAGATAATAATGATACAATTTCCAAAGAAAAATACTTTTTTAGAGTTGGAGATTTGTACTCTTCTGTTTAATGATTCCACTTGTTAGATGTCAAAATCATAGATCAACAAACCGATTTGTTCTATCTAAATTATTTACTTTTGAAGAAAATTTTGAAAACAAGTTCGAATCCTAAAATAGCGCGGACATGAGTGAAATAAAAAATCTTTAATCTGGCCAGGCAGTCTCAGAGTGAGTTCTGTTCTCCCGTATATCAGAGAGAGGTATCCTCCACGAATCACTGTTTTCTGATATTCATCTACATTTTTCCTTCATCCTATCCATTTCTTCCTTTGTTCTATAATGTGTCATTTTAATCCATTCATCTTAAATTATAACCTAAGAAAAAAGAGTCGCTAAAATTTTATTTCTGAAAGCAAATTTTTAAAGCAGACCCTTTCTTCTCCAGGCAAAATGTGGTTTTACTTTACACGTTTTACCGGATGAAGAAAACGTGAGCTCTTGAAAATCAGCCAGAAAGTTTTAATACCTCTTTGCTTTTAGTTTGGTACTACCGGTTTTAATGCAGTTCGAAAGACTTTTATATTGTAATTTGAACTCCGTCAGGCATCTACAGGATTGTGCATGTCTGAGATTTTTGTTCTGATCATTTCCTTAAATTCAGCATTTTATTTCTTTTTTTTGCGGGTGTGCAGTTTTCACGACCGTTTAAAACCTGGACTATACTTTATCCACTCTTCTTAAAAAATCAGTTGTGTGTGCAGAACCAACTCTCTCCATGTCTCTGTCTGAACGCTTTCATGCTATTCTACAAATAAGATGGGACAGTCTATATACTGGACCTTTACCGCTCAAGAGACAGCTACCGACTCTTCATCAAAATAAATTTTTAATGTCAAAAAAACATATCTCTCTGACCCTGTACCTCCTCTTGCCGATCTATATTTTTCTCAGTTTTCATTGATTTTTTTTTTCTCCTATCGACATAATATTCTCCTCTGCTTTGATCTGGATCCCACGCATTGCCTAATGTATACACATTCTTTGCTTTGTGGTGTTCCAGTGACAGTGATGAAATTACATTCTGACTTTTTTTTTTCTGTCATAGAGTGTATGTGAGGTGGGGGAGGGGGGGGATAGGACAGGTTGATGTGTTTGCCCATAAACCTTGTTGTTTAGGCTATCTGGAAATAGACATGTTTAAATGTTTACTTCTTGCACACCCCCCCCCCNCCCCTCTTCCTCGACAACACTCATATTAATTTCTTTCGATAAATCTCTGTTCTTCTCCTCTCTCCTCTCCTCTCCCCTTCTCTTCCCCTTCCTGTGCCCTCCTCTGACCAGCACCCACCTTCTTCATCAGCGTCATCCGCCCAATCCTTGAGTTTCTGACCGTCGACCTGCAAGCCTAGACTCTTAAAGACCTGACCTAAATCTTTCGTGCTCACTGTCCCGTCTCCCTTCTTGTCAAACAGATTAAACGTCTGGTTGGCATCTGCAATGGAGAGATAAGATAATACAAGTTAAGATAAGATGATATTAGATAAGATAATATATGACAAACTAAGCTACCGGAGAACACACAGCAAATAAGATGTTAGAAGAATTAAAGAGCAAAATTTAAACCATGACTTTGAAACGAAAATATGTCTAAATATAGACATATAATTATAGACCTACAGTGAAACTAAGTTAATACAACCATTGCTGAACACAATCCCCTGCGTAACATTTTTTTCCATTGAGTAGTCCCAACTGTTTTGTTTTTCATTAAGAGCACCCTGGATAACACGAACCATCTCAGTGTTGGCTTGGTCTGAATGGTGGTTAAGCTATCAGAGTTATTTCACACATAACTATAAGCTTATTTATCTACTCAGCTGAGTTGAGTGAGTAGACACACATTTTTACAGCGGAAAGATATCCCATTAGACGATTTGGCATCAGCCTTTAAGACGGACTAAGAGAGAGAGAGAGAGAGAGAGAGAGAGAGAGAGAGAGAGAGAGAGATGAGAGAGAGAGAACGAATGAGGGAACAGACAGACAGGCAAGTAGAAAGACCAACAGACAGACGTTGGCAAGCAGGTAAACAGACAGACAGACAGACAGACAGACAGACAGACAGACAGACAGACAGACAGACATTATAAGCCAATGCTAGCAAAACAACCATTAAAACGAGCCATAATTCCGGATTACTGAATAAACATGACTTGCTTTGAACGTGCTGTAAACTTTCATGCAATTTGAACGAGGGGCTTTTCTTCCGTTCACTGTGTGTTAGTTCTAGGCTTAATAATTGCACAACAACAACAAGACTTGATTAGGTTCATTACTCTCTTGAAACACACATACAAAAATGATATTTGGCAAGATTGTGAAGAATGAATTCAACATCTGTGAACATCACTCCGTGTCATTATTCATCATTTCCTGGTTGGTTTTTCTTTTGAAAAAGGGAAAAGAAAAGGTGTGTGTGGGTGTGTG
>JAWQUT010000719.1:159568-176147 GCA_033807755.1 Ellobium chinense
CTTGCCCAATTCCAACTTGCATTTCGTCTGCAGTCTTCAAGGTTATCTCTATGTGTTTTCAAACGACATATACTCAGAACACCCAGATACTCTGTCAATAATGGCTCTGTTCCCGACTGTCATATTTTATACCTGTTAGCCCGCAATAAACGTTTATCAATTCAAAAACTTTAAGACTTCATTAAAAAGAAACAAAGATAACAATCACTGCAATGGAACCCACAAGAAGCACGAGGCAGGGGTAGGCCACGGGAGACATGGAAACGATGCACGGAAAGGGTCATGCGAGAAATGAAGCTCACTTGAAACGAGCTTGGAAAGATGGCCCAAGACAGGGAAAGATGGAATTCGCTTGTACGTGGCCTATACCCTGCTGGGGGTTAAAGGCATTGATGATGATGATTATCTATATCGATGCAAATTTTATTAATCTGGGTGCTACATTCATGTCACTGCATTAAAATAAAAAAAAAAAATCAAAGATCTATCTAAAGGTGACATGCCTGGGGCACTATATCAGATGAACACCAGACACGCTATTGTAAGACATATGTTTGGATTTATTTTTTTAGCTGTGATATAATTATAGCACTTAGATGTTTGAAATTTGCAGCATCAGCTGACAACATCCATCTGCTAGTGTGTATATTCTTTCATCTAGTCTAGAGCCAAGAGCCCAGTGTCTTCAATCATTTTGCAACACACATCGCCTCTTGAAGGCCGGAGAAAAAGATCACACCACCAAAGGCAAGACTGAGCGAAATATGTAGGATGGCTTCATTTACAACGACTTTGAATACATACGGACCTCGCTTAAAACGGCTTAATTTCAAATCCGTATTTCATCTTCTTTTAAGAACATTCATGGGAGGTAACTAACACTGTTTTTCACTCGTTCCCACCCTCTTTTACCATTTTTGTTTTCTTTTTGACTCTGACCTCGCTTTCAACGATGAGTCGCTTACAATAGCCAGGTTATTTTGAGCCTAATAATTCCGTTGTAACCGAGGTAACTGATATAAGAGAGTTTTCAAAACACCGTCTGCAAGTTATGGAACTCTTAGTCTAGCCAGAGACAATAATGTGATATAATGTTTGCAGATATGTGCAGGCCTTTGTCTGAACTAGAGGTTTATCTTTGATATTCCCATAGGAATCCTATGACATAATTATAATCATGCAAGACCGACAGCAGTGATTTCTTTCCTTCTTCTTCTTCTTCCTCCTATTTACCACACAAAAAAGGGAACTTAAAGATACATCCGGGTCTTAATAAGACAGAAAAGGCATAATGGGATACTTCACTACTTTTTTGTTCTATTGTACGCTTCTTATCTGAATACTATTTTGTCGTCCATCTCACGAAAGGGCGAATGCGACATTTTGTGTGTTTTGAGATGAGACTACTTTCCGAAAGCCCAGAGTGAGATGTATGTTCTCACTGAGTGGTGTGTCGATAGCAGGCAGCTCTAATAGTCTCGGATATGGTAATCTGTTACTGATTGGGTTCTTGAAACTTTGAAATGCCCACCTGAAAAACAGGCAAATGTCGCTTACGTCTCCTCTTGAGCTGAACGACGATATTTCTGGATTTCACAAGTGAAACATTTCATACTGCATAGGAACTTTGTAAATCGCTAGTTTACCGTCCCTTCGAACGTTATGGTAAATAAAATTGAAATAAAAGAGTCTAGTATTTGAAATATGAAAGCAAATCCATCTCAGTCGAGTCAACATCTTCAGCCATTTATAGGCAGTGTTTGCCTTCTATGGATAGATCCCGATCGGATGGCACAACTCTAAGTTCAAGCCATAAAGTGTGTCTTGTTCCTAGAGGAATAGATTTCTCCAACAGTTCGGTAAAAATGCTGCAGACAAAAACGTAAATGTCAAGAGTATCTCTGATCTCGTCAGGTGTGCCTGTGAAGACTGACACTATCAGGGGCTCTGTCGTTGAGAATAGGCTCAGGGGTTTTCAGTGACACGTACCCTCTGGAAGAGGAAAGGGTAAATGTGAGCCCTTAAGAAGTCTTTGAGGGTTTCCCAGTATATTTTCCAGCTGTGACCTGTATGTGTCCCATAAGACCCAGATATGTTCACAGTTCGTGTAGGAATTCTTGGTAGACTACTGAGCACAACGGCAAAGGCTGCAGGTTCAAACCCTAGAGTTTTCTTCCGACAATAAAAAAAAGCTGATGACTTCAATGTTGTGAGTGAAAATGTGGCTTAGGCGTTGGAGTTTTAGGAGGTGTTGAGGGGCGAACGGGGTTGATCTAAACACTACCATTTCCAAGCTAAATAGTCGATGTTGGTGGATGAAAGAGGTAATGAGCGTGTCCATATGCGTATTATTACTATGTGCGATTAGTTAAAAGAACTCCTTACGTCCATTGTAGAGCGACACAGCTTCAGATCACCTGACTTCGATATTTACCCAAATGGTGTACATTCACACAACAAAGCTGGAACATTTTTTTCTCAGCCCCCGTCAGCAACGCCGAAATTCCTCATTTTTAGTCCCAGCGACTGAGTTTCCGCGCGCCACAAGCATTTGGTTGTGCAAGTTTAGACTGGAGACTTCAAAGCCATCTAGATCCACTAGCTCACATACATGAGACAATCGACGTTCATTTTCTTCTTTCATCATAGTGATTTCAGGTGTTTTTCACTTATGAACTGGACGTTACAGGTTCAACAAGCACCCATATAAGATAAGTAAATGCGGCTCAAAGTCTCTGCCAGGCTTGCAGACAGACCATACAAAACAACATGTCTTGCAAGCAGGACTGCCCTCTCCTGGCAGAACTAAAGGGACAGTTGGGACTATTGTCAGCTAACCATGAGATGAAGCTATGGATGAACTGCACAGTCTTGCAGTTGACCACTCCATGCATGGTCCCTAGCGGTCTGGCTTTGTAGTGCACGCATGACCAGGAAACGCTGAAGAGAAAGGAGAAGAAGTTTGGTGTTGCTGGTTCGATGTTTACACATTCTGTCATTCCAACTTGAGCCTTCCTTCTCGATGTTGTAATACCCACACTGAGTCATTCACTCATGCCCTGCATGGGTGCATACTGCCCTGTCCACTCTGCCCTCCAAGAAAGTCTTTCCGTGTGAAACGCGTCTCTCGATATGGCCAAAGAATAGGAGTTTAAAAGTTTCCATCAAATCATTAGACTATAATATTGCTTTCATGTCAACGTTCAACATGAGCTGCTGGGAATGTTGACAGATTTGCACCAACATCCTACCTTTGTTTAGGTGAAAACCCTTAGCATACGCGTGCACCGCATGAGCAATGCGAGTTCAAACATACCTGCAGGCAGGTAACAAGCTCAAGAGAAATATCCCTGCAGTATTTTTAGACTATGATGAGACAGAAAGTTCATGGGCACCTAGCGTGATTCGGGACATTTCACAGATATTATCGTAATTAAATATTTGTATTTACAGATACGCTGGTCTGCATGCCAGAGAGATCACAATATGAATGAATTCGTAGTATTCTCAGAGTAACGTGAATTGCGCTCCTGTGTTCATGGTAAAGGGCAAGATGGGGTTGACTGGAAATGTCAGAGACGGATTGACAACGGGGGAGACGGGGCTGCGGCCCCTGAGCCAAAGAACAGATGGGCCCGTTGAAATTTAGATTTGTTTGTTTGTTTGTTTGTCTGAGCTAAGATTTTGCGGAGCGTCAACACAGTTATGGCTACATCGCGCTTTGTAGTTGTAAGACCAGATTATTGATTGGATGAATGTGGGAGAAGAAAGAAAGAAAGAAAGAAAGAAAGAAGAAAGAAAGAAAGAAAGAAAGAAAGAAAGAAAGAAAGAAAGAAAGAAAGAAAATGTCTATCACCGCGTTAAATGCCAACCCTAGGCCAACAACACAGATCTGAGGAAGTCCCAAGGTAAAGTGATTGGGTGAAGCGAGGAGGAGATTTCTTATAGAGAGCTAGAAGCGATTTGTCTGTAGGTTTCCCTTCCTCTTTTCTCATCTGTGCTGGGAATGAAGTTGAAAATGATGACAGGTAAGGAAAACAACCCCTGTGCTATTTTGGGCTCCCGGCACCCAGGAATAGAACATCGCTTAGTCTGATGGGGTCCCAGCATACTCAACTGTAACTTCACTTTAAATGAGTCGAGTAGCGAGGCAGCAGCGGCACCCAAAAAGCCAACTGAGAGTGGTGTTACACAAGGGTACGCTTCAAGTGCCGTACATGTATAATGCAGCGACCACTCGTAATGTGTGTCTTTGAAGCTGTGGTAAAGTGTCTTCGAGTTGTGTCTTCGCATGAGTTAAATCAAAAGCTACAATAAACACAAGGATGTTATTGAGGTATTGACGAACTAGGAGCTGGTTTCCTGAGGCAAGACTTACTCAGTTGTCTACCCCCTCACTTCCCTCTTCCAACCCACTTTCTCTTTTGGCCTTGCCCTTCCCCCCCCCCCCCCCNNCCCCCCCAACAAACTTATTCCTAAGTGGTATTTTTCTCTCGCTTTCTCTTCCTATTTTTTCCCTCTCTTTCTTTCTCACGCACTCTTTCTCTCCCTCTCTCCCTCTCGCTCTCTCTCTCTTTCTCTCCCCCGCCCGTCTTATTCAAATATAAAATCACCCATCATCCCAAACAACAAATTTTGTAAGTTTTTTTGCCCGATCACAGACCTGTTACTAAACACCGGCAGTGAAAGGGTGTTAAGATAAGATAAGATAAGATAAGATAAACTTTATTTATCCTTTCACAGGAAATTTGTCTCGGACAAGTGCACATCAAAATCACGCTATACATAAGCAAGAACACACAGATATAAGATACACACATAATTAAATTAATATAGACACACACAGGGATATACATTATGGAAACGAAAGTGTTTGGTTATAATATAATATAATATAATATAATATAATATAATATAATATAATATAATATAATATAATATTATATAATAAGACATTTCGATAACGCCCCCTAAAGAGAACGAGGTAGCGAAAGGGTCTGCTGTTCGCTCAATCACACCTCCTCGTCAGACAAGGGTTATCTGTGAGAGACACGCTTACTCCGCAAGTTTATTTACTCGCATTTCACCTTTAATTTCATTCTGAATCTCATACGATCTTGTTACAGTGTCTGCTTATCTAAGAGAACAGAAGGTGACAGGAGTTTTAATGGATATAGGTCAGTTGTTTTTTTTTCATCCTCATAGACATCGACTCTATTTTATTCACTTATTTCGGTTAAAGTAAATACGCAACTGAAAATAATCACATTCTTGGTTGGAGTACCTGAATATTCGTACACTTATTCCGTCGGTAGATGAATCATATAAAATGCTGTATCTGACAGATATCTCTATCTGTAACTCCATGGTTAGAGAATGCTATTCTATGTTTAGTGTGTTTGCCACTGCTTCCCTACATATGTTACAAAACAGATATGTTCAACTACGTCGGCTTCCCTGTGTATGTAGCTCTGATGGTTTCGTCTGGAAGTTGTTTACAGATTTACCAATAGATAGTCAAAAGACTAGAGGGGAGTATCTGGGTGAACGACCGGTAGAAACCTTTGGAAGTGGCTGTCAGGATCCTGTTATCTGACTTATTTCTCTGAAATCATAACATCCTATTCCATTCTTACAAGCTGACCACTGCAGCAGTCTTCTGATCAGTGAAGCCATGCAGACTAACAGGCCATGTCTATGTGATATTCCTCTCGTAACAGTGCATTTTCCCTTAAATTTGTTGACAGTATGCCAAGATACAACCGGAAACGTAAGAGTTGATTTATCTACCGGAACGCCCTGCACATATCTGTCTTCTGTATCATGCTCAAAAAATAAATTTAATATTCAATTCTCGTCGCTACAGGTGTTCGTTATTACTGAAAAGGATCTCATTGGCCAATCATTTTATAGTAGGCTAAGTGTTTTTCCTTCTCGTCTCTCAATAATTTTCCGCGGCGAAAATGCCTGAAGCTGCCAGAAGAACGTCAGTCTGAACTCTGAACATCCTACTGCGCCATATGCCAGATAGGCTATCGAATTTGATAATGGCGTCTGTGTTTGGGCATTACGATTCTCCCGTGTACCTGCGGAGCACGGGTTCTAGACAGATTAATTTACGATATCATACAGGACTGGTCTAGGCTATGATGTCTGAAGAGAAGTCGGAATGGCGTTGAATACGAGGATTAACAGGCCAAACCTAATCGGAAACGTCCTCCACACAAAGTCTGTGCGCATGCGCAGTTAGGTGCTCTTGAACTTGTTTGCTGTTGTCCTTTCTGCTTGTGAGATTATTATTATAACATTGGTAATAATACTTCACATACAGCGTTACTGCATTTATGCTTTTTCCTGGAAGTCCGTCACAAGTCTGGGTGAGGTTCACATCTCAGCTATTCTAAAAACACATTGTTATGTCAAGTGTTAAAAAGCCCGAGGCCAGATCGTGCCGAGTCAGTGCTCAGTGCATCGGACGCACTCGATTTCGCCGTAAGTGAGCGAGTGTTTTGTCAGTGTTTTAGCAAAGATGAGGGTAGGGAAAGAGTTCAGATGCGGCGAAGTCGAGCACTTCAAGTGCAACAGCTTTAAACTTCACATATTACAGTTTGTGTAATATACAGGAAATAATAAACTCTTCTGGCATTGATCACATATTATGGTTACTGGGCTGCTTAAAGGCATGAAGTCCATCTTCATTTAAAAATAGAATGGGTGTGTCCCTGATGTTCTGAATGGAAGAAAAAGTCATTTTCCAGAATCACAGACTGTGTAAGGAAACACAATAGGAAGATTACATTCATATTTCTACCTTTCATTTCTATTCCTGTCTCTCATTAAAAAAAAAAAACTTCTTCCAGAACATAACATTTGGAATAATGTTGACTACCTGACAAAGTGCTCTTAAAATGAAATATCGGCCTCCAGTTGTGTTTCTAGATGAAGGTATAACGGATTTTTCTTTTCTTTTCTCATCTCCTCAAATTCCTCCACCTTTATCGCCTACATTTCTGTTCAAAGCTCGCCTGAGGTTGAAAAAACGGCTCTACTAGACTACACCATTTGTTTTTTATCAAGCATAAATCAGGATATACAGTGCCGTACACTGTTTGGACAAGTCCTGAGGCCAGGGGTCCAACAGGGATACTTGGTTTACACGAACTCGCTTATAACAATGCCTTGTTGAGCTGACTCGGGTATTACGGGTGCCATGATCTTAGTCTATGTGTTGGTACATGGTGCTGAAGCGCTGACTAACTAAGAGTTGCTAACAAATCGAAGAGCATAATACGTCACGGGAACCCCGTGTGCTGTTCATGTAATTTGGTGGGGCGTTGGCCTCTTGAAGTGAGTTGAACAAATCACAGTGTGCTATGGAAATGTTCTTCTATTCCGTGAGGATATAATTTTCGCCAAAAGTTGGGGATGCTGTCACGAGGATCTAATTTTCGCAATCCCCTTCCCCGAGCCCTAATAGTTAATTCATGTATGTCTGACTGCAAATGTCTATAGTAATCCGGAGTGAAATTCTAGGGCCATCACTTAAGAAAGCTTTGGTATATTCTAGACAGACAGACAGACAGACATACATACATACAGACAGACAGACGGACGGGCGGACGGACAGACAGACAGACAGACTTTCGGCAAGACACCAAGACAAACAACGAACGAGTATACATGACACCAGTTTTTTTTTTTACTTTGGTAACGAGTTTATCCACATGATTGAATCAGGAGAATGAGATGTTTTAGAGTTCTGTTTCAGGACGTGCTAGCAGAAGTAGAGGCAGCTTTGGCGCTAGTACTGTTGCTCTTATTTCTGTTGTTGATGTTGTTGTTGTTGGTGGTGGTGCTGGTGGTGATGCTGGTGCATGTGATGGTGGTTGTGGTTACTGTTGCAGTTTTTGGTAGTGGTGATTGCTGTCGCTGTTTTTGTTATTGTTGTTGTTGTTGTTGTGGTGGTGGTGGTGGTGGTGATAGTGGTGGTGATTGGGGGTGAGTGATTTGGCCTGGCTTTATTTAATTGCGGAATCTAAGAAGTGTGTGATAAAACTATTAAGGCAACTGATGTTTGAATAGCTTTGGATAACATACTTCCACCCATCGTTATACGCCAAACTATGTGAATGTGCAGGTCGTGTGGCTAAACGTTGTTTGAAGAGGCTACTGATATGTAGACATCCAGACTCTACCGTTCTTGCACCACAACCCTTGGTGTCACTGATGATAGTTTTGATAGATCAGTGTATGGACCTATTTCAGTTAGTCATCGTGAAACAAGGCCACATCTTTATTTTATTATAAAATATTTGCCAGCCTCCGTCCCATTTATTTGTTCGAGTATAAAACATTTTAAGTGAAAAGGTATAGGCCCTAGCTTTTCACCTCAGCGTGGGTGTTTAGAAATGTACTGATAGGACACCCATCAGTTTAATAGAAGTGATGTACAACATGAAATGTCATTGTCAAACACCAGTACACATGTCTGTGGTGCTGATGATGATAGTGGTGGCGCCGATGGTAGTCGTTGTTTTGTTGTAGTGGGTGCTGTCGTATTTATTGCTGTTGCCGCTGTTGCTGTTGCTGTTGCTGTTGCTATTTATTAATGTGGAGCAGCGTGGCCGAGTGGCTATGGCGTTGGACTCAAGATATAGAGGTACTGGGCTCGATTCCCACTGTGGACATGTAGTAAATGATTTGTGGAAACAGTTCATTCACATTTTCCTCAGTCCAGCCTTCTGTAAAACGGGTGAGAGATATTAACAGAATGCCACTGAACAGTGCCCAAACAAATGGCAGCCGCATGGTGTGCTCCCCAAGAAGTTGACAGAGTGATCTGGCCTGCTGGGGTGATTACACTGTGAAATCGCGTGGGCGTGCAGCCATAAGCCTGGATTCGACTGTCATAAACCGCACTATTATTTCTGTACAATTAACCGCATTATTATTAATTTACTGATGGTTACATTCCTAGCCCTATCAGTTTTGATTAATTTGGCGAGTAAAACAATAATAAAATTCAACACCGCTGTATTGCGCAACTTGTATCAATGTCTCCCAATCTCCAGAGACACACTGGCTGTTTCTGGAATAGATCTGGGATTGCCCAAAGTGCCACAGATTGCTCGGCACACAGCCTGGCCTCGGTCCTGATTGATACAATGATCAAAGATGAAGACTGCCAACATTCCCTTCGTTTCTGTAAATAGCGAGCGAGTTTATCCCGCTCACATCGGCGCATGAATTGTCTGTTGCTCTTTTCTTTCATTCGTAAACGTAGACTGCTGCAGCACAAGTCGCGCAGGTAATCTATCTGTCTAGGTGATCCTTTCGCATAAGATGCCCCCGCATGAGCTGGCCGGACATTCATTTTACTCATTTTCCGTCGCAATTTGTTGAAAATTCCTTTGCACTTTGCTTGCCGCATTGGCCAGCTTTTGTAGATTAGTGTCCAAATGTTTGTCTGATGTTGATATCAGTGTTTTAAAGTTGTTTTGGTGAATTCTTTCCGATCGTCGAGCATTCTGCCATGTAGGTAGAAAATTTTCATGACTAAAGCATGGAGATCTTTGGTAGAAAAGCGCTCATCAAAGGAACACCACAAGATTTCTGACTATATGAGATCATGAGCCCATGAAAAGCAGAATTTGACTACCTAACTTGCCCTTTACAAATATTTACTCTCAAAAGAGGTTCTTCCGCTATGTCTATAAATAACAGTTTGCGTGAGTGATTCGTAATGCCGATGACTCCCTACAGTTCAGTCAAAACTTGAAATATTGTACAGCGGCATTGTGGAATATGAATGTATGATTTTGAAGTTAAGCCTGTCATAATATCAGACATCGGGACACGAACCATGTAGATCTACAAGCAGATTTCAAAACACTAGATGAAGAGATGGGACACTGTTATAATTTCATACTTTTTTTTAAAAATTACATCGAAGTATATATCTTCCATCCTAGCACTCTGGATATACGATTGTCTGGTATGTCTCCAAACTGATTTAAAAGATGATAAAGGAATGTCGAAACTTATGACGGAAATAGCCAATACTAGCACACGATCAGAAGATGTGCACAGAGTAGAGTCTAGGCCAGTCTATCACTGTCTCTTTCACTTACAACGGAGGAAACAAAAAGATTTTATGCTCCAAGTCAAGTGATAAATGACATAATTACAGGCATCAACTTTTGGTACCTATCTCCAGCTCATGGGAGTGTTTCTGGCCAGGCACGCAGATGAAAAAATATTTGCAGTTTCATTAAGCACATTAAGATTTAGGCATGGAGAATCCAGCCAGGGTTTAGACGGAAACATTCATTGCGAGACTCCACCGAGCAAATACGTTTTTGTCTTAAAGGTTGGGATCAGTTCATCAAACAAAAACATTGCTGAGGATTCCTATTCTCATTCATCAGCATACGAATAAAGTACTACATTTGGTTCATTACTATAACGTTTATCAGCTTTTCATGTTGTTTAAAGCTGAGAGTCATGTCTATGGAGAGTATTGCATCAGGTAACGCTTTCAGTAAAAGACAGTTTAAGTAATCTCCCTTCCCTGTAATGATGCGACTACATAAGAATGTAGTGCCATTGGTAACGTAGTTCACTGGACACATGAAGAGAGTGATGTCATATGTGACATGAGATAGGCTTATCTCTAAGTTGCCGCTAGCGGAGTCACTTCCCTTTAAACGTTTTCTAAAAATAGCTGTGCTGAGATGAGAATACCCGTTTCAAGCCTGAAGCGCTGAGTGATTTGTCTGATATCAGTCTGTTTGTCTGCGCGCATGTTTATGTCTCAGTGACACTATGCACCGTGTGGAAACAACTGCGGCCAACTTAGTGCATAAAGCAATATATTAGAACACTCAGTGCCACATCGGACGTCATAAGGGATCTATAGAGTTCCTGACGGCCTAGATCGATAGTCTTAAGTATGCCACCCACAAGTCTTGAACATAACAGAGAAACAAACGAATGTGCGCCAAATGGAGAGCGAATGCAGGTGATGGCGTCTAGTTACACCCAAGTTGGATCCCTGACAATGTTTTGAGAAATGCGTAGAAAACTGACCCAGCAGCAGACCAATAAAGCTTAATGGAGATCAGCCAGAAGCCTATCTCAGAAAAAGTAAACAAATGATTATTCAGGGTAAACATGATTAGGTTATGATAAGCTCTCATTATCCCTCTTTTTCAGAGTGACCTAAATTTTTGCCCTACAGTGGCACGGTATGGTAGAAGACAGAGTGCAATAATGTTGAAATCTTTACTACAAACGGGTTCATTTTCTTCCGTTGCTGTCGTTCAGTAAATCATTCACTTCAGGCCACAAACTCTCTTTCATTCGTTTTTCTCACGATCGGTCAGTCAATCAGACAGTCAGTCAGTCAGCCAGCCAGTCAACCAGCCAGCCAGTCAGTCAGTCAGTCAGTCAGAGTCGGTCAGTCGATCTGTAAATCGGTCAGTTAGTCAGTCAGTCAACCAATAGCTTCATTTGCTGTTTCCTTCCTTCCTTCCTTCCTTCCTTCCTTCCTTCCTTCCTTCCTTCATTCATTCATTGCTGCAGTTATCTTTCGTTCATTCATTCATTCATTTGTCTTCATCATTGTCTTCATATACTTGGGCATTTCAAGACTCTTTCCATTCTGGCCTCTGCAATTTATCCACCCCCACTGATCATCTAATGCCCCAGCCAAGTACATACACACTACGTGTTCTTCCATGATGATGTTCTTGTCAGCTTCTGTCAAGCGTACCATGCTTGATACAACACACGTGCTAGATGCTTGCTGCCTGGCACTTAAATGGTCTTGTCTACACGTGTCTTTAAACCTTTGGTTGTCGGTGTATATCGCACGTGCTATTCTACGTGTGTGAGTACAGTTTTAGTTTACATTAGTACTGAAAATGCCAGAGATAGGTGTCGGGAGGGCAAAGATAGGTTTTGTTATTACAAGTCATACCAGAGGCATTGCTTCAGTAATCGGAAAAAAAACTTTGTTTGTCAATATTTTTGGCCAAAATCGCTCATGCAGTTCTGCATAGGTGAGTACAGCTTTGATACTCATTGTTACTAAAAACGTTAGAGAAATACTTTGATGAAGATAGGGCCCTGTTTTAAGTGATACCGAAGGGCATGAATTAGCCATCTAGAAAAACCTAGTACGTTAATATTTGGTCCAAATCGCCAATGCTCTTCTGCCTAAGTGAATACAGCTTTCATACACATGTACACATCGGTAATGAAAAGTAAGAGATAGATCTAGGTGTCTGGTAAGCAAAGATAGGTTCTGTTCTGCTGTTTTATAAATTTAATGAGACCGGAGAGTCAAATGCTATAGTCATGTGACAAAACCTAGAATGTCTGTTTTTAGTCAACACAGTAAAATCAAAATTTGGAAGCTGTACCCCCATGGTGTGAGTTAAATCAAAATGTTTGAAAGCCATTCTATCTATAGTAACCCTGGACAAGCTTAGCAAATCTGTGTGGGATATTATTATGTGGAAAATCCTAGCCCTGAAAATTTGAGTCGGACACACTTACCGGGTTTTACCAGACGACTAGAAACAGATTAAGACGTGTGCGTGTGCAGTAGAGCACTAGCCAGGTAGTGAGAAGGAGATCAGTTCTGTGTGAGTACTATTCAGAATGTCATCCGCGGTTATGACCTTTGTGAGTTCGTTTTCGAGAGTATTTATTTGGTAAAACGTCAGACAAGAATGGGGAAAAAATATGTTGATTATTACAGTAAGTAAATTGAGCAAACGTCATACTTGATTATGATCCTTTGTAGCAATGGTGTGCCTAGTATAAATCCTGGAAGGGGAGAGAAGGGGGCATTTGATGAGTATTATGTTGAGAAGAACAGGAGGGGGGGACATCCATCCAATGATACATTTCTCGTCCTTAGAGCACCTGGGGTTCAGAGTCTGGAAGTGGGGCACCCACGGGCAGGAACACGTTTGCCATGGCACAGACCCACCCCTCCCCTTNTCCTCCCCTCCTTCCCCTCCCCTTTCCCATCCACACACACACACACACACGCACGCACGCACGCACGCACGCACACATATACACACCAGAAAATAATAAAACAACCCTGCGCTGCTGGTTTGCGAAACCAATGCTTCGGATTTGCTTCCTACTTCACCACTAAGACTTTTCTCTAATGTTCTCAATACTGTCGATGTAAATCCTAAAAACTGACGATTGCGAAATCTTGTCTCAGTAAGAATTCCACTTTTTACCCTGCATCTCTTCCAACACTTCAAGACCTGTTTGTGGTATGTTTTTCCCACTTTCTATCCCCTTCAACCTCAGCCCTTCCCAAAAACACAACCCATGCACATCTACACATCCAAGCGCACAACCTTAGCACGCACCATCATCATTATCTACAGCCAAAGCAGGGCAGGCGAGAAATAAGCTTTCAAGTGCGATAGGTCTAAAGGCCTAAACTGCGAGCACTGCCGAGGCTATTTCGACACTCTTACACTCACACAGATAATGAACATCTATGTAAGAATGTAGCACTCACCGCTCATCGTGAGTGGGTGTGGGTGTGGGTGTGGGTAGAGGAAGTGGTAAGTTTTGAGTGAGATAGTGAGGGATACAACATTCCGCTATGAAGAAAAAAGAGTTTTCTCTTCTCTTGCCCCCATCTCTCTCTCTCTCTCTCTCTCTCTCTCTCTCTCTCTCTCTCTCTCTCTCTCTCTCTCTCTCTCTCTCTCTCTCTCTCTCTCTCTCGCATGCTCGCTCCCCTTTTCCTCTTCTCTCGCTGGCAGGGTATTTTTAAGATATTTATTTAAGTTAGAGCTCCAGCCTCTAACAAGGGCCCTTGTCAACCTCACTGACCACTCACCGCCCAACCGTCTTTGTTTCTTTCGGTTGTTGTTTTTTCTTCTATTCCCTCCCTCCCCCTTTTTGTTTCTGACCGTCGCGGATCCGAAATTTTACAGGATGGCATATATGTTGATCTGGAGTCTGGCACTGCGCCCCACGCACAAGTCCTGCTGTAAACATATCTCTGCCTCAGCACCGCTTCTTCTCGAAGTTATTCTCTATATAAAACACGTATAGAATCAAGCCCTCACCTTTTCACCATCACCCATTCAAAGATCCGCCCATGGCCAAAGGCATGTCCCATTAACCCTAATCTGTCGACCTTATCAATTCCAAAGTAGAAAAGTTATCAACTACAGGAGTAGTTCATTTCAAAGAAGAGGGTGCCCTCCCCTCCCTTCAGGGTCGACGCCTAGCTCCGCTGCTGACAAACGGTAGATGAGTACTTCCATGTGCAGACAGGAGCAGTCTAAGATGCTGTGATAGCAGAAAGCGTGCATACACATGTAGCACACATCTGGAATATAATGACGGGGGCACGTGAGGCTGAGGGTGAGTGCGAATTGATGTAGACACACCGGGGCGAGGCGAGATATTAGGTGTGGAAGAGGAGAAGAGTATATCTTCTCTACTGTATATTGTAACATCCAGTAAACATGTCTAGTTGGGGAGAGGCTAGGCATTTCTGAGGCCACAAATGAAATTAATGATTATATCACTCACTCACTCACTCACTCACTCACTCACTCACTTACTCACCCACTCACTCACTCACTCACTCACTCCGCACTCACTCACTCTCTCACTCACTCACTCACTCACTCACTCACTCACTCACTCACTCACTCACTCACTCACTCACTCACTCACNTCCGCCCATGGCCAAAGGCATGTCCCATTAACCCTAATCTGTCGACCTTATCAATTCCAAAGTAGAAAAGTTATCAACTACAGGAGTAGTTCATTTCAAAGAAGAGGGTGCCCTCCCCTCCCTTCAGGGTCGACGCCTAGCTCCGCTGCTGACAAACGGTAGATGAGTACTTCCATGTGCAGACAGGAGCAGTCTAAGATGCTGTGATAGCAGAAAGCGTGCATACACATGTAGCACACATCTGGAATATAATGACGGGGGCACGAGAGGCTGAGGGTGAGTGCGAATTGATGTAGACACACCGGGGCGAGGCGAGATATTAGGTGTGGAAGAGGAGAAGAGTATATCTTCTCTACTGTATATTGTTACATCCAGTAAACATGTCTAGTTGGGGAGAGGCTGGACATTTGTGAGGCCACAATGAAATTAATGATTATATTATCACTCACTCACTCACTCACACACCAACCCACCCACCACTCACTCACTCACTCACTCACTCACTCACTCACTCACTCACTCACTCACTCACTCACTCACTCACTCACTCACTCACTCACTCACTCACTCACTTACTCACTCACTCTCTCCCTTCGTTCCTCCCTCACTCACTCACTTAATGTTCTTTGCCCTCTCACTCTACCTTTAGCCAGCTTACAATTTACACAAGAAATCGTCGAAAATTTTATTATACTGCTGCTATGAGCGGCTCCAAATCGTAACTGTTTTAATTCGCATTTTTTTCCTTGGTTTTGCATTAAAATGCAACAAAGGCTACTTTGGCTCGCTGCAATAGAATTAAGCCGCCATATTTATCAACGGGTGCCTCTTTTTAACGAGAGAGCGTTCAGCGAAACGGAAGCTATAAATATTTTATGATGATGAGAATGCAGGGCTAGACAACATATTATGATACATGCACGCCAGCGGTTGGCTGATGTGAGCCTGTGTCTGTCATCCTGCACACAGGTAGATGTGAGTGAGTGAGTGAGTGAGTGAGTGAGTGAGTGAGTGAGTGAGTGAGTGAGTGACTGACTGACTGACTGACTGACTGACTGACTGACTGACTGACAAAGGTAGAGCCTGATATCGGATCGATCAGTCAGTCAGTCAGTCAGTCAGTCAGTCAGTCAGTCAGTCAGTCAGTCAGTCAGTCATCATGATGAGAGAGGGGCTGATAATTCAAGCAATTACTTTGCTTCTGCTAATGCGGTTTATAGACCAATAGGAGGGGGGGAGGGGGAGGGGGCAGATAGTGCAAGAAAAAGTCAGAATGGACTTACCATTATATTGTTTTTCCGTAATCTTGAACTCCGAACTCTGAAAGAGAAATGAAAGACGTAGGTTACACTTCGGGTCAGTCCACATCATGAGAGGGGTGTCAAATCAATTTTTCGAGCTACCATCTACCCTTAGTTCTTAACAAATAGATTGAAATTTCTTGTCTTCACAAGCTCAAAGAAATATAAACTAATTGTATGAGAACTGGACAGAATCCTATATACATAATAAACTTTTAGCTTCGTTTTCATGGTAAATGAGTGGGCAATTTCCGTTGAATGGCCCGATGTCAACTTGACTCATAAGTTCGGGCTGAGAAATCGATCGACAATGATGTTAGGAATAAGGTATGATGATACTCATATAAAGAATAAATACCGCTTAAGAACCTGAAAAAACATGATTTGATTGTCTTGTGAAGTATTTTTCAGGTTATTGATACAAAAATCATTCACAAGAATAAACGGCACGTCATCAAGATTCCATCCCTCCCCAAACAAATCATTCCATAATCATCAATGTTAGCATCATCATCTTCGTCATCACCATCCCCCCCCCCCTCCCACC
>JAWQUT010000719.1:176162-196394 GCA_033807755.1 Ellobium chinense
TCTGGTTGTCCAGATTCTTTGTAATGGTGTTTAGTAAATAATTGGACGGTGTCCGGTCAAGTCTGTCCTAGTAGTGCTATGGCTGGAAGAGTTCCTGATGCTTCATGGCACCAGCTATCTGAAACAGCCATCAGTTTGATTTCACGACAAATTTTGAAAGAGAGAGAGTATGTAAGAAAGGTGTCAGTCCTGGTCATCAAAGGCCTGCTTTAAGCGAATGGCAAGAAGGAAGCAAATGAATCCGACATTTATTGAAACCATGACATCAAGACTTTGTCCAAAAGAACGTGTACATTTACTATTGTTGATCCGTTATGTTGAACAGTGACAACGACGCCGATAATGTCTATGAGAATGCCATGATGGCTTAATAGCGTTTTGTTCTTAAGAGCTCACAGTACCAAGGATTAATCAATCCAGACAGCTGTCAAGGATTCCTTCGTCTTCCCGTAATCTATCCAATATTACCGGTGGAAAATATCGTCCCATGAGACGCAAACCTGATGTGTTTGTTTGTTTGGACATAACTCAGACGGCCCAAATGTCAGCCGAGGTGTACACAGCGACGGAACAAAATGAGTCTCTGGTGACATGGAAAGAGTCTGATGTCTTCAATACAGCCGAGACTGTACGGAGGTGGATCTTCACGAGGATTTGGTAGAGTTCTGGAATGAATAGTCTGGAGAACGGTTAATGTCTTCCTGCCAACCACCTTTCGTAAGAGACTGGATCTGAATGGAGGAAAAGGTAGCTGATTCTCCACGTAATGTGGAAATAGTCATGTTTTCGAAGTAACGTGATCTGTTTGTTGCTCCACTGACGATATGTGAGGAATGATTTCACGACATTACCCGCTCCCAGAGGATAAGGCCACAATAACAGATAACAATGTCACAAGTGGGATCGTTTTTGCTCCCAACCTGAACAAATGCCAGTCTCCGTCTGTTTGTAAAGTGGGAACATTAGAGAAGAGATAAGTTCACATTATTCCGTTATGATTATTGATGTCTGGGCGCATTGGGAAAGCGAGTTCAGGTGTGTTACTGTATTACACGTCGTCTCACGCCCTTTTCCATATTGTAGGATAATATTATTGTTTTGAAAACCTCCCAGACCGGCACAAAGACGTCAGGATGGTACGAGGATGCTTCGTGTTTCCATAACTTTCCTCGTCGACGCCTTTGTGTATAATTATTATGGTAAATGAACAAAATAGTTTACATCGGACACCTGGTAACAATGTACATCACGACATTGTTGTAGAACAAGATGGAGACAGAGTACTTTGTAACAGACTGGGGAGTGAGCGGACACAGACAATTTATTGCTCACACAGGGTAAAGGAGGAAGTGCTCAAGAAGGCAACGGTGAGAGCAAATGAACGAATAAGAATATACCATTATGCGTAGCACCTATCTCAAACAAACTGATAGCACCTTAGCTCAAGCAAACTGATAGCACCTATCTCAAGCAAACTGATAGCACCTATCTCAAGCAAACTAATAGCACCTATTTCAAGCAAACTGATAGCAATTATTTCAAGCAAACTGAAACAAAGCGGAGCAGTCAAACAGAATTTGATCTCCTCTTGCCAGTTGTATCTACCTTCGAAGACCTTCTTAAAACAAAGTATCGAACCTTATTTGCAACTGCGGCGCAAATATTTTGAAGTTTGACACTAAGGCACCAGATTCGATTCCAAAATAATTACATTATTGTAAATCAACATTCCTGGATTATTATCCTTTTCAAGTGTAATATCATCTCAGCCTGGAGGTGGATCTGGCCAGGAATGGTTTGGCAATTATGTTGTTCATGATTCGGCTGATTTGGAGTTCTGAGTGAATAATGTTTACTTTGTATGCTTTTTAATAGTATTAGTATAATCTACATGATCTGACCGTGTGGTTTAGCTATTTGTTGTTTATTCGTCTACTCAAGAACATTTCAAGAGAGAAAATGGATGTTTGTCACGTAATTTGGATGGCTGCCAAGAAGGTTTCTCTCCCCAGAGGTGCATATAAGCAGTTGGTGAACATGTGTCCGGTTAAGAGAAAATACAGTGGACATTTATTTTAACAGCCTGGTTTTTTTTTCCTTCAGTGTTTCCTGCAGTTTAATGGTCTAATCAAATCACAATGATTCCTGTCAAAAGTAAAAACTGAAATTTGCCAGAACTGAAACTTTGGCCGCTCTGATCGTGGGATGACGTAGCTCCTTCAGTTTTAAGCTGACTCGGCGTCTATCATTATAATTTACTGACGTTTGAATATGTTTGTCTCATTAACACATGTCTCTCCCCATCCCCGCCCCCAACCCTTTGTCTATTATCTGGAGGAAGAAAAAGAAGAAGAAAATTCCTAATCTTTTCAAGGTGTCCGTACAGCGGTATTTGTTATACTCATAGCAATAACACTAAAGCAGGGTGATGGCTTTCCGGTGCGTTAACATCTGGTACCTCGCTCAGTTTCATTTCTAAGTGACTCAAGACCAATAAAGTAGGACTTCTACAATCTACAGACACAAAACATTATCATTGTGGAAACGTTTTCAATTTTGCAGGGCCAAATTTTGGTCTGTGGGCGGTAGAGTTTGGACGGCGGTCATCAACCTAACGTATGTCCAGAATTTTTTCATTTCTGACAGCTGAGTCAAAAGAACGAATTCTACAAGATTCAATCTGCGAAGTTACTCTAGACTAATATTTGGACTGATAATTTATAACTAAATTCTCTCCTTTGTCCACAGACCTCAGGCTTTCCAGCAGATGTGTGACCAGAACTGATTTTGTTGTTTTCATAGATTATCATTTATTGTTCATTTCAAAATGACTTGTTATGAAAATGTCAAATTCACATACACCATTCTCAGATCGCAAGATGTTCCAGAACACATATCCACTTGGTAGATACCACATTGAAAGAAAGTCGTTTTAAGTTCTCTGAAGCTATCACCATCAGAAACAGACATTTCCCGGACTGTGGCTACATTAGATGTCCAATTCATTATCAAGTATTGCGTAGTTTGATTGAAAACGGCTAACCCCTCACGTCTCCGGATGCTCAAAAGCCCAGTAATAGAACATCCATGTGCCTTCACGCACGGGCTTTCAGTGCGTAATTTGGGCGAAATCTTATTAGATCTACAAGTGACGAAAGTGTTGAGAAACGAACAGGACTATTTTACATACATCATCAATTCATTTTAAAGGCATCCTTTATTGATAAAGTCTAGTAACTTCTAAAGATCGATTTTCACATATTCCACATTCCGGCTACGTTTGTCAGCTTGGCCTACACCGCCATTTCAGATGGAAACTGCCGACCCCGCTTCCAGACCTACAAAAAACACCATTTTAAAACATTTCTACGATTAAAACACGCATTTCGTCCACGAAATCAACATCATACATTAATGGTCATCCGTGTCCAGTTTCCAACAAGAATATAAGTACAGTATGAAAAACTGCGACAAATGAAAAACTTACCATTTTGAATTGGTGGAAAGTTCTGAAACAAAGGGAAAATAGATGAAAGAGGATATTCACTAGCTACTAAAACCACCCGGTTCTTGGATGGAAGAGGTGCTCTTTCCCAGTTAGCTCTGTTAGGCCCAGCTCGAACGAAAAAGAGGAAAAAAACACAGTGTAGACTACTGCCCGTGCTTTTCGCGTGGCCGCGCGTGTGTGAGAGTGGCACGGCATCTAACAGGAAGCGTGTGCGAGCCTGGCTCGAAGCACATTACTAGGCACCATTTAAGGCTAGAAGCCACGTGATCTCTGAGACATCAGACAATAGTTTTTGCCTGTTGAGTGAATGAGGACTCGTTAGTGCTCACTAATTTCATTTATTTTTAGCAGTTTAATATAGTTACTTGTTATCTTCACTATGGAGAAATATGAAGAGTGAAAGTATGGAGTCAGTCATGCGAAGCTCTCTCTTGATCACTCCCCAGATCCCAACGCATTTGGTCATGAAATTGAGAGAATGAAACTTACATCGCTTTTTAACAAGCAAATAACTGGCATGATACCAAAGCTTAAATAAGCTTCATAAAAGCATGTAATTTTCATCATATGAAATAAATTTTGAGCTGGTATTTTTCTGGCTTGAGACATATTCGTTTGATGTGATTGGGTGTCATCCAGTTACAATAATGAAAATTTGCAATTTGAAAAAAAAACATTGAACACTATGTTAGTCAAATAATCTACTTCACAAAAGCTGAAATATAAACATTTATCTTTTGCCCATAAAAGTAGCTTTATCTGGAACTGAGATAAGTATACCTTCGACTTCTGCAACTAACAACACTTCGAAACTGGATGGCCCTGATCCCATTCTGAGTTTGATATCTCAATTCGTTATCTCGCTACACGGGCTTTATTCCAACTCGCTGTGAGAAAGAGGTTCCTTCCATGGAAATTTTCACTCTCTGATCATGAAAACAAACGCAAAAGCATGACATGGGTGGATGATTGGCCACAGTTCAAGTTTTAGTATATTTATTTCATTGTTTTTCCTAAGACGTAATTTGAGCAGCGTGACTGAATGTTTACAGCGATGGACTCAAGATTGAATAGTCGAGGATTTGATTCTCGTCATGGTCATGTTCTAAGTGCCTTGGGAAAGTATTTCATTCATATTTAACTTTAGGGTACCTGGCTATAGGCAGCGAAAAATATTGTGAGAATGTTCTTGATAGGTGCCTGTTGGTCCCTGCAGAAAATAATTCCCAGAGAGCTGAGAATTTCATTAACTAATCTGACCTGCTGGAGTAGTAACGTGAAGTCGCGAGTGATGCCTGGATACAAGACTTAAAAATCTCAACATTGTTAGTATCAATATAACTTCAGTGTAGCTGAATGGAATAACAGGGGATACAGATCTTGTGGAATGGATCTTTATGGAGAATCTTGGCCCAAACAGCCACAAATCACCCCATGAAGTTTTCTCTGCAAATTCTCATAATCAAAAGCACAATTATCTTCATTCAAATTTTAAATTGAGTATGGATTAACTTTCCTTGGTTGTTTTTTTTTTCCTTTTTCCTTCATGAAGTCGGGTTCTTAAAATGTGGTAAAATTTCTCTCCCGTGGGTATTTTGATTTTACGGTGACTTGTAATGGAACTTGAGTGTTTTGTTCATGTTGTTTGGTGCTTGCGTACAGAAAGATTCATTTCTGATTTGGCTATTAGTGTGAAAATTGTAGAATCTGCCAAATATGGTTTTCACGAAAGAATCTCGAAATCCATTTCTACGAACGGAAAAAAATCTGTAACTACTCTAGTCACCCTCATGTAATCTTTATTCTGAGCAGATTTCGCTCCTGAGTCAAAACTGAGGTAATTTCGCCTTATCTTACCATTTTCATAATGTAGTAGAATCCACTATCCAAATGAATATTATGTAGAATCTAACATGGTAACATGAACGCTTTTTTTTTTTTCATCCTAATAGGCTCATTGATCATTGCAACCTGCATGCAGTGGCTGAGCGCTTTTAACCTGAGAACACTGACTGTTACAGTTTGTTGAGTTGCTTTGTTTTTGTTTGTTTTACTTCCCTCCCGGTGACATTTTCTGCCTGATTTTTTTCCCCTGTCGACCGCTCTGGTATCGGAGACTGTAAAGATCATCGCATTGTACAGAGCTTGAACAGTTCTTGCCTGTCTTTGTTCTCTATGTCTGTGCTTTTGGAAAGTTTGGTCTATGCACTCTGCAAATTAACAGGGAAAGGTCAAACTTTCAAATAAAACTTTTAAAAATGCCAAATCATTTATAAGTGAAAGTTTAACCTGTTATCAAGGTGAGGATTAACTTTTCAACTTCTGCGCTCCAGATTTTATTTTGTGTGTTAAATGAAAATGTTGCTGTCACTGGATGTTAAAGTTAACGAATAGACAGACCTTGTCACAGCTGTTGATGCTGCAAAGGGTACACGTTAGTATTTCGTGGACAGTCGGGATATCCCTGTCAGATTTGATTTTCCTCTTACTCCATTCAGAATTAGCCAGCTAGACACCATTCCATTGTGAGAGTCTATTGTGTTGGGCCATGTCTGTTGTCTCCTGGAAAAATTAATGTTGTAGTTCTTAGATGGCCAAACTCTTCACAAGCCTCTGATAAGAGAATCATAGGGGATCTTTGGTTCAGCCTGGCAGGAAATGAAGGGAAGGCAAAATTTTGAGATGACGGCTTCCACCTCCGCCTATGCTAAGTCCATCTTCCTGAATATGCGACCAAGTTCTCTTATTTGTCACAGTAAATGATCCCTATCAGGATACCACTTAATAGCACAAGTTTCATTCCATAGCTTCCATTGCGTGACTAGTATATGCATACAATTTTGGTCTGAGCCATCCAGAGGGTGCCCGTGTTTGACTCATATCTGTCGACTCTTGTAAAATCAACAGCCCAGGTCACACCTCCAAACCACACGTTCAAGATTCTGAGAAATGTATCCATTGTTTGCTTTGCTTTGTCATATTTTTTTTTCTTCTTGGGGGGACAATGATAGCCCAAGGATGAGATCTGCTACCATCCTGCTGGCGTTATGAAAGATTACAGACCTGTACTTTACATCACGAATGTGTGTGAGCTGGCTATGTCTATTTGGTGACTTATGGCAAACATATGTGCGTGAGCGCATGCACGCATTACAGAATGTCTTCATGTGAGTTCGGCAGGATGCACTTAATGTAGCTGATAATCTACTCACGGAAATAAACCCACCTCCATTTCTCCAGTCTTGTCCAACTAACATTCTGTCACACTGACGCTTCTTTCCGCTCCTTGGCTAGGTCTTGGAACAGGATCTTCAGAACTGGATGTGTGGCGGTATTCATCGTCTCCTAAAGTAGGTACTCTATTCAGAGACTTCCAACCAACCCAAATTTTTTTTTTGCCTAGTTGAAAAACAACGGGACAGAGAATTGTGGATTGTGGATGTTCAATGCTGCATGTGTTTGTTATCTGCGGCTTGGTGAAAGAGACCGTCCTTAGCAATGGTATCAGTCACTAGGCAAGCCAAGATGGCTGCGAATAATGCAGAAGTGCAAGAAAATAACGCGCTGACTTGCTAGTGGTGATTGCTATACCCTATATCTTAGCCTCATTCATGAGAATACTGTTAATTCTTGCAACATCTTCCTCTGACATAACGCCGTTGACAAGACGTTCCCCTAACAAAATTGAAACATAGATGGTTGCCGCAATGTTGCCGTGCATTCTCTTCCGGTGTTGGCAAAAGACGTAACATTTCTAACAAGCTCTAGTGAGTGTGCGCCCATCCTTACTGTGATTGGCAGGCAAGAACCAAAAACCTACTCCTGATATTTCCTTTACAAGGTACCGCCCACAGAATATAAGGACCGCCCCTTAACACGATGTCAGATCTAAACAGCCCAGGAATCTCATTGAGAATTATATTATTTTCAATCAAAATGGGGATGGGATGGGGTGGGATGGTGAGGAAGGTGTGTGGGATGGGGTGGGGTGGTGAGGAAAATGTGTAGGATGGGATGGGGTGGTGAGGAAGGTGTGTGGGTAAGGAGAGTGTTGGTTGGTTGGTGGAGGTAACAGTACTAANTCTAGTCAGGAATCCAGGAGAAAACGAATTTACTTAAAACTGCCGTAAGAAAAGGTCGTCCTTACTAAACTCCTTTAAAGTTAACCTCCGGTTTAAGCAAAATAATAGTGTGATTGCGTCATCAAATCTCATGTTTGAAAATAGAAGAAACACCAACCATTAAAAGCTAATGTAACAGATTATTTCAGCCAATATTTCCTCTGACAACGGAAGAGTAGAAAGCGGAAGAAATGGTTGCTGGAGTTGTGGCTTACGTTGCCCAGATGACCGTGCATATATACAATAATAACTGAGGGCGATCCATGGCATCTGTGTGTCTTTACTCTAGGGCGTGATTGATGGAACATATATTATATAATAATCTTGTAACTCTGAACAAGAGGCAAAAGCTGCACTTCATAACAGCATTCTAAATAGCAAAACCCATGTTAAAGAGATATCAGATGACAATTGATGGCGTCTGGTACTGTTATTCATTCTTTATTGGCCTTGCACTAGAAAAGACAGGTAAACAAAAACATTGTATACTACACAATAAAGTGACAGATCTCTTTAAGGATTGTCAATTGGCGACTTTATTTTTGTTGTTAATGTTGCTGCTGATGCTGCTGATGCTGCTGCTGCTGTTGCTGCTGATGCTGCTGATGCTGCTGTTGCTGCTGCTGTTGCTTTGTTGCTGCTGCTGCTGTTGCTTTGTTGCTGCTGTTGTTGCTGCTGATGCTGCTGCTGCTGCTGCTGCTGCTATTGCTGCTGCTGCTGATGCTGCTGATGCTGTTGCTGCTGCTATTGCTGCTGCTGATGCTGCTGATGCTGTTGCTGCAAATGCTATTGCTGCTGCTGATGCTGCTGATGCTGTTGATGCTGCTGCTGCTGTTGCTTTGTTGCTGTTGCTGCTGCTGCCGCTGCTGCTGCTGCTGCAGACATTCGCAAAAAAATCAGTAATTTTAAAATAGGAATAGATGTTTTGAGTACGGTTCACCTACGACTCAAACCGCACATTGAAACGTTCACAATCCTTCAAGTGCCCAACACAGTTTTTATCCTACCACCTGAATTTTAATGCAAGCGATTCTCCCCCTCTTGTTTAGTGGAGTGTACAGCACCGAGACACCTCATTATCTCACGAGACGTCAAATCTGAACGGGTGTCACGTGTTGTAGGTAGACATTAAACACACCTAACGAAGTGAAATGTATTGGTGAAGGATGGCTGTTTATGACGCAGACCTCTTGGAATTTGTTTGACTTCCGAAATAAAAGAGTATCTCACAGGTTACGTGAACCCAAAACGGTTTCTAAATTGGGACCTCGTTACTCCCAAGTAATTAAAAACTTAAACCATCATCCTGGCGAAAGTCATTATCACCCTCATCTAATTGATATTTTCTTCCGGTTAATGACGCTCTTTCGTTGGAGGAACACTGAAAAATCTACGCTCGTGCTATGAACATTTCGCAGCGGGAAACTAATGACAGCCATTTTGTTGATGTACTTAGAGCTCACCACGCTTGTTAACCTGACATATACTCTACTCTTTTTCACAGGGGTCACAGATACTTTGCTTTTCAGAATATAAAAACTGAATAAAATTTGGAAAACGAATGAACTGACCTTTCCGAAAAAAAAAGCAGGGGAAAAAACTCTCCACGTGGCTGAATTAGGCCATCTGAAGCCTCCACGTGGCCAAAATGGACCTGTGCCTTTCACTTTTTAAATTATTTGGCAGCTGTTTTCCAATCACAGCGTTCGTTTACCAATAACAAAAATCATCATTCAGTCCTTCACGATTTAGAGCCTTATTCTGAGGTCACGCCAAAAAAGGGATTGTTTTTCCTGACTGGCTGGCTGATTCGGGAAGGTCAAGACTTTTCAATATTTGTTTCAGCTGCGTTGAAAAAGACTTATATTCACTTTCAAAGTGTTTCTGAATGAGATAGTACATCAGAGAAATCACCGCAACAATCAAAGCGTTGCTTTACATAGCTTCAGACTCCAGAGTAAAGATTCCTCCAAGTTCACGTACTAAGATGACATGAAGAACTTGCTTTGTAAATCTCCTTAAAACATCAAACAGAACCAGCGACAGATTTCTCTCTTAATGTGACCTAATTTCAAATTCGTCTTTGTCTTCTCCCTCCGCTCACCCTTATCTTCTCATCTTCCCTCTCCTGTTTTATTTCCTGAACATTTTCTTGTCGTTCGGCCATCAAAACTGGTGTCTTCCCTACTGTCTGTTTATATTCTCTTACTTATTGATGTGATAGAGTACGCCCATGTTGATTCTGTTGGCACCTTTCCTCCATCTCTGGCTCTAATCTATTCAGTATGTCTCGGTATGTGTTGTATCATCATTATTTTCCCCATCTTTACAATGATATGGAATGTGACTCGTTTGTTTATCACTATGAGTTGTGTGGAGTAGATGTCAGCGACACCTGGACCATTCAAGCATTCTCGCCTTTTGAACTTTGATGGCCCAGAGAGATTAATCAAAACACATGTCGTGCTTTCTTTGCATGTTTCATCTCAATGATCATCGTTAGTTGTATATACTGTAGCTGAACAAAACCAAAGCGTTCAAACACCATGAAAATTGTCTCTGTCCAAGATGACTTATTTTAAGTGCTGCTGCCACCGTCGTTGCTGCTGCTGATGTTGGTGGTGATGGTGTTAATGCTACAGATGTTGTCTCTACTGCTTCTGCTACTGCTGTTACTGCTGTTGCTGCTACTGTTGCTGCTGCTAAAGACCTTCACAAAAAATTAGGAATTACAAAATGAGAATTAGCATCATTTAAGGTAAAGAAATCGCTATTTGTCCACAAAATGTAGCAAGATTGAGATCAGTACATGAAAACATGTACTCATAAATTTACTTTATATACATTCACACAGCCATCATAACCAAATGGCAACGTTTGGGCCAAATGGATCCACTAGACGTTTTTATTACTACATATCTAGTACTACTGCTCTGAGGAATACAGGAATACATGTAAATTTATTCGAAACAAATTTTACGTAAGAATAATATATAAACTATTACAGCTCTTATCTATCTGCCCTTTCTTCTTCATCACCAAAACATCATCCTGCTTCCGAATCTCAATTCGCCGACGCTCCAAATAACGTCCAATAATAGTTCTGTATTCTCTGAAACAACAAACAACAAGGACAATAAGAAAAAAAACAAAAACTGCCGGGCTCCATCGCTGTTTCTCACAGCCTCTTCTGAAATGACGTTTCCTTTTATTTGGACCAAGTCCACGCTGATATATATGTTTATACAGGGCTGCATGGTTTCAAATGAGATCAGTTTCTGCACAAGCGATCAATCTTCCCCTTGATTTACAGGATTGGGTTCAAAGAAATATACCAAGGTTCACACAATTTAAAGGCGTGTCCTCTGGTAAAAAAGGGAGTGCACTCTTACGCAAAGAAAGATTTGGACATGGGTCACATCGGATGTTGTTTGCACGATGTCCTAGAACTCTGTCAGTTATCACCTATTTCAGCCCGACCATAGAAAAAGACTAATACAGACTGTCTTTTGCTTGTGCGCGTGCGTGTGAGTATGCTCGTGAATATATGCCAGACACATACTTAAACAACATTCTGTCTAGCTAGGCTACCCTCGTGTGACCCCTTTTATATCCCATTCTTCTGACTGGAAGTTGGTCCTTTAATCAGAGATGGCGCCTGTGATCACACCTGTTCCAATTCCTTGAGGAAGAGGAAAATTGTTACCAGCAAGAGCAACCACCTGACACCCATCGGGCCACTTTCAGCTACGTCATTGTTTTCCTCTTGAAATTACAGCGCAGTAGATAGCTGTGTATGGTTCGCAGATTAACATTCAGTCTGTAGGGCCTGTATAATAGCAATCAGTCTTTCACCTGATGATCCTTGTACAGCGCAGTTTCACTATCTAGATAAGTATTAGTAGGGATGTGGATTGTTTTTTTGGGAAGGCGTAGAAGAGGCCAGAAAACTGTTATAAATCGGTTAAACGGAATTGCTGCTATTATTCACCTTTTTCTTTTTTAAATATAATATATCATAAGCCATAACCATGGAACCATAATCACAAACAAGGGTGATTGTAAAGGATGGATTAATGTGCTTGTCACTGTGGTAAAGATAGGTTTCTCTCACGCGCTGAGGGTGGTTATTTTGGTTCAGAATGAAATCTAAGATTGTAGGATCATCCGAAAGTGATGAATATGAGCTATTTGCAGTTTATAGGTTTAAAATAATAGTGCCAGAGAAGAATAGAGTCTGTCGGTTTCCTGGATGGATGGATGGATGGATGGATGGATGGATGGATGGATGGATGGATGGATGGATGGATTCCTCATTTGGCTTTCTTGCTCATTTGGCTAATTTGTTGGTTGATTGTAAATCTTGCTAGTCGATCGATTTCTCTGTCGAATTGTTTCTTTCTTTGTTGTCAAGTGTGTTTTGGTAGGTCCCAAAGTAGAAACAAGCGATCTCCAAGCAATGCCACGGTACGAGTTCAATGTCCTCTTTCTTTCTTTCCTTCTCTCCCCTTCCCTACCTCATCTTTAGCGAGTGACTTCCCTTCACGTTTTCACAATTTTTCCACCATATCTTCAACAGCCGCGGAAAAATATTTCCATCTGCTCTCCGTCCTTCGGAGGGCCTAAGGGAACCCCACAGTGTTTGTATATAGTATATCACAAATGGAGAGAAAGGTCTTTTCTCTCCGGCTCCATAAGCATCTTTTTTTTTCCCCTCCAAATTGATTATTTTTACAGGGAAAAGAGGTTCTATCCACATTAACTTTAATTTGTTTGATTTTTTGTTAAACTGTTGATTAGGAGGATGGTCGGTCATGTGTTTTGAGTTAAAGTGCTCGTAACGAAGACGTACCGGTGAATGAGTACGTTTTGCCACATAGCACGCAGAGCAATTGCCGAACTCACGGTGTGCTAGATCTGATCTGGATCTACTCACGGGTTAGAAAAAAAAAAACCCAGCCGACAGCTTGGCAAGTAAAGGGTGCAGCACGGACTGAGAAGGGGGTGGGGGGTGGATGTGGTTTCCTATCCTTACCCATCTTAACCTACCTGCCGAGTTGCCAGTTTCCAGAGGCGAGTATCCATCAAATGTATAGATGGGTTGAAACAGGAACACTGATCCGAAAATAGCATAGTTTATGGTATCTTTCTGGGGTTTAATTTTAAAAGAGCGTATATCCCACAGTTTTGATGTGGATATACAGTCTTTAACCCCCTCCCCTCACTCGAAAAAAAAAAAGCTAGCCAGAAATAAAGATGGATCAAATCAATGTGATGGATTTCATCAGCAAGTCAGTGATAACCTTCTACAACATAAAGAGGAATGCTATTTTGCAAGGGTCTATTTAGAGGCATTTTACTTTACAACTTAGGATCTCTTACAAATCGTTATGGCAGAAATAGGCTTGTGCATATTTTTCACGGTGTAACGATCATATTAAACATTGCATCTAGTTAGTAACGTGCAGTGATATCATTGTAACACCAGGAAAAATAACACTCCGTAAGAGATCCGGATCTGAACATTTTAATTTGACATTTAATAAAATGTTGACATACAAACTCGTATTCTACAAACTCAGTCAAATGTAAAATTTGTCATATTTTGTTCAGAATTTTAAGACCGTCCTGGTTTCATAATAGAATTCAGTGAGATATCAGAAACTTATTTTTTAAATAATGAGCAACAATATTATGAGAAAGTTGAATCTACTTTCACGCCAATAAAAAGTCTGTATACGATCTCATTTTTCTCCAAACTTCCATTTATGTGGAACACGACGTTTTACAAGGACACAACCGATATGCACTCTTTTAACGACGGGTTTTAAAAGGCCCGAAGGAGTTCCAGAAGTTAGTGCTTTCAGTCATTGTTTCTTCCTTTTGCTCTCTGGTCTGATGACACTGAGATGGACACAACTTTTTCTTTGGAATGATTCCTCAAGGAAGAGAGGAAGGTTTTGTTCTATTCAGTGAGTCATCTGTGTATTTTCTTCTACAATATGAAAAGTAACTAAAAATTTCTAGACTCCTAGAGGTATGCGTTACTCTGGAAATTGCCCTGCAGTGAAAGGGGCTATTTTAAGAGCCAGAAATTATCAGCGATGCACCTCCATGTCCCAGGTAACTGACTACGCCTTTGCTTGTTTCTTTGAGTTTGTGGGACAGGTAGAACTCTCCAACTAAGAGAAGAAACGTGTGCGTTGGCTGTACCTCGGCATGCCTGGCCCCGAGTTCGGCATTTAGTGGACTCAGCTCGTGCCACGAGGATACGAGCAGTCTATTTTTACCCTGGATGTAGTTTTCAATTAGCGTCTACCATTTTCTAATAACCCATATACGTAACACCGGTCGCGTAAGACAACACAGACAGTGCCTGAACTCACAGACAATAAATCTTTCTTGATTTCATTTTAACTGTTTTCTGTCAATGATATCAATGCCAATCAACAGACTAGTATAGCTGTTTACGACACTTTTCCAAGTCAGTTGCCAGAAATCACCAGAAAACTTGAGTTCACCTCGCAGCTTTATATTATCAAGGCTTCTGCTGGAAATTCCGTGCCTGCTGATTTTAACATGACGGCATGGCTCCGCTCTTTTGAATTTGGGGCGATTTTATGTTTGCAGGTAGAGACAGGTGTCCGTGCACAGGCACATTTCCGGAAATAATGTTTCCTGTCCTACTACCTTCATATTAAGCTAAGAAGAAAAGGTTTCTTGTTTAAAATTTATTTAAGATCATTAAATTACGTTTTCCTCCGGAACTCTCCTTTGATTAGGAAACGTTACGTAACGATTTTTAGTGCGTTGCACCTTTCTCTGACCCAACATCTAATCCTCTGCTTTTAAATTCCCGGAATGTTGTTCTTCTAGACTAGATTTAAGGTGTGAAGATGCCAAATGTTTTTTCCACTGTTGTCTATGTAAAAGTTTACACCCTCACTAACTCTCAAGAGTTCCGAGTCATGATATTTACCAAACATATCATTTGGCACTTCCTCCAAGTTTTGACACATAGAAATAATGTCCCAAAATCAATTAGATTTTGAGAATTTTGCCAGGAAATGAAGTTTCCTAAAGACTGTCCTAATAAGATAACGTTCCTATTCAGTAATAACGACATAGTTTATACTTGAGTGGTAAAACATCCTCTTTTCTGAGTCTAGAAAAGTTATTTTGTATCTCTTTAAGCCTTATAGTCTCCGACTAGACTGTGAATATCGCCAAAACACTGACCACAAAGATCCATTCCACCAGTCCATATCTCCAAACCCACTCTCCTCCACCAACCCCAAAGGATAAAAAAAAAAATCGATCTTAAACAACTTTTTGAGTGACGTTGGGTTTCTAAGTTTAATTCTAGATGACATTTGGAAATTTGGCCACTAGGGTAACAAACACGAAGATAAACTGAAAAAAAGCATACACTTGTTGTTGTTGTTGTAATTGTTATTGTTATTGTTGTCGCTGTTGCTGCTGCTGCTGCTGCTGCTGCTGAGTTGTTGTTGTAATTGTTATTGTTGCTGCTGCTGCTGACGATGCTGCTGCTGCTGTTGTTGTTGTTGTTGTTGTCATTGTTGGTTTTGTTATTGTTCTTCTTCTTCTTTTTCTTCTTCTTCTTCTTCTTTTTCATCTTGGTGATGGTGGTAGTGGTGGTGGTGGTATTATCACTCCTGCCGTCACTACAAAAGACCAACCACGGTATCTCTGTGCTAGTAAACACAAGAATAATTTCCAAAGGCATCCTGTAGTTTTCTACCACCGAATGCAGGTGCACGCATGCCACCTATCTACTCTCTGCTCACCATATGGTTTTGTTTGTTCCCCGCTAATGAAGAAAAGGAAATGTACTGACAATAGAAATCGTTCCTCTGTGAGCATAAGAGACATTTCCAGGTGTCATGATTTAATAAACTAATATAATGTACTCTTTGAGATGTGGATACCTGATCACAACAAACTCTTTTAGAAGGTCATGATGTGGTAACATAGACTGTTTCTCTCTGATATCTTTTCCTCTCGCATAAAAGAGCGCCCTTTTACATGTTATTATTGAGGCACGTTTTTGCCATTTCTTGCTGACAGGGGTTCTCGTGCTGTGATATGCAAACCTGCAAGTACATTTGACCACCCAAACCCAAGCTGTAAACTTGCAATTCTGGCTTAATCGATGTCAGTGTGTTTGGGAGGGGGATGGGGAGGGGAAAACGAAAACAGATACTGTGTGTAGGTTGAGAATAAACAATTTCGCTTAATAACACCCTCGCATTGTCGCAAGTTTTTTTGCAAAACATCTTAAGGGTTGCCGTAAGTGAGGTCTATCCTACGTAAACTGACTCAGATTTTCCAGATCTCCAGCACAATGGTATGAAGTTCGGGCGTGTAGTGAACAACTTTTTAACCACTCATCAGCATAAAGAGACTCCACTCTTCATAACATCCTTGCCTCTGGTTGGTTGGTTGGTTGGTTGGTTGGTTGGTTGGTTGGTTGGTTGGTTGGTTGGTTGGATGGATGGTTGCTTGCTTGCTTGCTTTAGAGCCTACGTTCTCTTAAAATGAGCTTCATCCTTTATCCATAATAACGTTGCAATACGGCAAAGATATTTACATTACATGAAGAACAGCAAGGGTTTGTTTCAAGTTGCATTCATTTGGTCTATGTATAAAATTGTTCTGTCTGATTTGAGCATCTAAAATACAATCATATTCGAGAAAAGATAGATCAGATCTTCTTATTTTTTGATCCAGAGGTGAATTCAATACCTGACTGTGATTCCCTATTTACGCATAAGTTTTATTTAGTCTTGTGATCTTCAGGTTACAGACCTGTAATAGGATTGGACCCTTTTTTCCTCTATGGGCTATATTAACATTTTGAGCTGCCCTCTGAACCCAAAGTTTTAGCTTTCACCCAGACCCATACCAGATTGAAGCTCATTATGTGGCCCAAATTTTAAGACTTACCCAACCCTAGCAAGCCCATTGAAATTTTGAGCTTGGTTGCTATTTGTAAACAGACCCTACATTTTTCACTGGTCAATGCCAAACCCCTCCTCTTCCGCCTGAGCACACCCTTGACCTGGCAGTTCCAGCCCAGGACTAAATAGTGCCTGGTAAAATAAAGTAAAATGGACACAGATTTCCATGATATCAAAATTTCCCCCCTGGAGCCCTTATTACTGGAAGCAGGGCATGCCAAAAGAGGGAAAAGGGGAGATGAAATATACCCCCTAAGTCGTAGGACCAAAAAGTGAAAGTACAATTACAGGTCTGTAACCTTCAGTAGTGTGCAGGGAACACCCTGATGATAGCCTCCCTTGGCAGGGGACATAATGAAGGCCACTTAAGAATGATAAACACATCATGATTTCCCCTGCCACGCCGCGTAAGTTGTCTTATGTATAAAGAGATTGTCTTCTCTTGTCTTAGGATAATGGAGATATTAGGGAGCTCTTGTTTTCAACTTCGGATCTCCTACGGACTGTTCTACAGATGTAGGCATGCGCATATCACATTTCACGATGCTCACATCTTATCGCCCATTACCAGCTAGATGTGAAATTCACAACTGAGTGTAGTGTGTAACTTGCAATATGATGATGACAACAGGAAATGTCATTTTACGTGCAAGCCGAACTCAGCTATAATGGCCCGAAAGCGTTCGGAACATGGAAATAAAATCTCTTTATTGTCTTCTCCTGTTTTTTGTCTATGGAGGAGTTTGGGATTTCCCCAGTCGCTCTGCTTTAATGCATTTCCCTTATCTTGTTATACTTGCCCCCCACCCCTCCTCTTCCACCATCCCTTTCTCACCCCTCACCCTCAAGGATAGTCGAACAGATGCCCATAATATGGGCAAATTATTCCCCCTACCCTCTCCCTTTTTCATTCTCTCTCTCTCTCCCTGCCCCTCTCTCTCTCTCTCTCTCTCTCTCTCTCTCTCTCTCTCTCTCTCTCTNCTCTCTCTCTCTCTCTCTCTTTCTCTCTCTCTCTCTCCCCCGTCTACGCAACTGACTTGTATATTATATTTATTCTGCAAACTGCAGCCTCATAAATCAGTGTAGGAAACTCCAAGGAAAACAAATCAAGCAGAAATGCATTCGCTGGGCATGAAAAAGTTACGCGGTTTGCGAGTTGCTTCAGCCAGTTTTACGTGCAAAAAACTGTGCATGCTATCGGGATCTCTGTAAACAACGTGTGTTTTAGAAATAACGCAATAGAAGTAACCTGCTGCGCCTGGCTTTTAAGAAAAGGTTTGTGATGTAGCTGTTTACCTCACTGTTGATACCCTTTTGAACTATCGAACTCTTTCCTCCTGTTTTGATGGTGATGTTGCCAATGATTTGTTTTCTATCACGATATCTCGACATTCTAGTGGCAGTGGAAATTAAAGTGATCTGCGTATTTATAGAACAGTTTATATTTTGTGATTTTCGTTGATCAGAGAAAATCAATGCTTCGCCTGCAGCTTTACAGTTTCTAATGCGCAATATTACACTCGGAATTAGACCTCAATCGTTAGTTGTGACTTCTTTGGATCACCAATTTTTTTTTTTTTTTTTGTAAAAAGTGAGATTGACCCAAATAGATTCCTATATTTATGAAGGTTCATCTATATATCAGTTGATCTCCATCAATGATAGGAGCCACTTCCTTAGAAAAGCGAATAGAAAACGTATTTTGTTGATTTCATGTGTTAATTCTAAAGTGATCTTGCACCCCAAACCATTATTATCACCATCAATATTTCCTCGACGGAATTGAATTGCCTCTTTGATTTCTGTAAGCTTAATATATTTCCAATTGGAATGTTCATCTGTCTGTCCATCTGTCTGATGGTCTGTCCATTTTTCTGATTGTCCATTTATCTGCCGTGTCCATTGGTAGCTGTATACCCACACTCTATCACCATCTTTACAATGGAAAATAAATATCTCGATGTGAATGTAAAATTCCACAATGATGGTGATGGCTGTGGTGAATATTCTTGGCTTGGAAACAGGACAAGTGCAGCAATATCTAATATGTGAAAATAACTGATCACGTGATTCAACACAAACCTCACCAAATCTCGAACTTATTGAAAACTCTGTCTGTACCACGGAAAATATGTTGTTGATATGTGGTGCATGAATATGATTTATAGCTCAGACAATCAAATAAACGTAAGTTGCCCGCAGCGCACGGAAAAATAATCTGGGAATGAGTAAAAAAGTTTCTGGCATCGTCATTTCTTTTCATTTGCTCATGTTCTTCAGGGAAACGTAAAAATTAGCAGGCCTATCTAAGGTAAAGACGGCTCTGAAATAGCTGATAAAACATGAAAGGATGCGGGTATTGTGTTGATGTTGTATCCTAGATTATCTAGCCGTGGAATAATCACTGCGCGAAGTTCAACAACAAAACAGTGTATAACTGAATTACTTTAAGCATGCGAGCGTAGAACGCTGAAGAAATAAGATTTCACGGTATTTAGTGGTGCAGACGGAATACCTGAGGTCTTTGCTTTTTAAGTTTCTTCAAGGCGAGCAAGATCTCCACGGGTGCATAAAATGATATAAACTGATCAAAGTGTATTTATCTAAATATGATATTCAGGAGTGTACAGCGAGTTTAATTTAACTTATGGGTATCCATGCACAACACTGTTATCATAATATCATCTCCATGTATAAAGAGAACTTTCCCTCACTCACTCGGATCCAGAAAAATCTCAAAGCTAGGTCGTGGAAATATGTGAAAAGTTTGGGAATGAAATTCTCTAGGGATTCTTTGTGTTTTGTTTTTTTTTAAATTTTGACATTATATCACTGTCCAGTAGCTGAAAGCAGCAGATTTATCTGGCATTTCAGAGAATTAGGCTCCATGCACACAAACGGGATGTATTCTCCTGTGTCATGTGGGTTTTTCAAGAGGAAGTATTCCCATAGGTAAAATTAAATACTGGAAAGAAAGTGCAGATCCTCATGATGCACTCTTTATTTTTATATAGTGTGTAAATTTTCAGCAGACACCATCTTATATTGCTGGGTTCCCAGATAAGAGTGTCGACACAATACTTTTTACTTCTTTTCGGAACAACATCATTACACTCAGGACATTCTCCAGACTTGCTCTATTCTCCGGTTCAGAAGCCAGCAAAGAAGTTGTTCTAGTTGTTCTACTCATTGCCTCTGTTGTTATCTGGTTGTGGATCCTCCTTGCGTTTCCTGCAATGTTGCAATTTCAGCCGTTTCCTTCATATCCAACCATCGCCAACATTCGCTTCAGGTAATGATGTTCTGTCCATTCCTTTTCTTCTTCCTTCCTCAGTTTCCTTGTAAGTTGTTTCAAAACATTTGCTCTGCCATATTTGATTGTTCCAGACATCAGTGAATATGTAGCCAGTTTTTGTCAGCATTGTCAAATCTCTTTGACACCGGCTTGTCCCTGAGAGTAAATCCAAGTCACTGATCTGACTAACCACTGTGGGCCGTAAGTTGTTTACCACCCTGCTCTTAGGTCGCAGTCTCCTCTCTCCTCAAGATCTTCAAGAAATCAGCTTTACTTTGTGTGTGTGTGTGTGTGTGTGTGTGTGTGTGTGTGTGTGTGTGTGTGTGT